>SZWC01010483.1:17304-32613 GCA_023375785.1 Penium margaritaceum | reverse complement strand
CGGTTGAGGCGGATCTGCTTCCGTTGAGGCCGTTCTGCTACACCTGCTGTTGATGCCGATGTCAGGCTGATGGAGCCGATGTCAGGCTGATGAGAGGTCTTGGACGGAGGTCCGAAGAGGAGCACCAGGGGGTGTGATAGAGCGTCTGCGCTCCTCACGTTTGCTGAGCTACTGAGCAACCTGTATGCTTTTTGCAACTAAGTCTCACACTAGGCGTGGGCCCATAACCCTTTTGTTATTCCTGAGTCACGTGGCCTGAGGCTCCGGTCTAGAAAACAGCGCCGACACAATGGCAACTGCCGACCGTCCAAGGGAATTTCACCCAAGGATCACGATCACCCCCAAGGAATTAACTATGCCTCTGGTGAGACCTAGCTACCCAGGTGCTTTCGCTCAAGGTCTTAGGGGCTCCCGCCCTCTAAGCCTTCTTCTTCCTTGGTGTGAGAGCCCAACAAATTAAGTCAGCACTCTCACACGAGCAAGATTACAACCACCTTAGCAGTTCATATCAAGCTCAGTCTCAAGCGCACAGCTCAAACAAGAGACATCAAGTGAAGGAGTAGTTGAGACAATGGCAAGTACAAGGCATAAATAGCTAAGGAGTGCCTTTGGCAGCCGAAGCGCACGCGCCTCGGCTAACCCGAAGCGCGCGCGCCTCGGCCGATGTCACTCCTTAAATTAAGGAGGTCATCCCCTCAATCAGGGAAGACATCCCCTGATCCAAGGCACATCTTGCATCTTCCAATCCGACCGTTGGATCTGCCCGAAACTTGGACAGCTGACAGTTTGACACCTGCTCTTTCCATCGGTACGGTCAGATTGACAATCTGAATAGCCATCATGAAAAAAAACCCAGGGGACTTATCCTTGAACAAGGACAGTGCATGCCTGGTCTGTTGGACCGGACCCAGGGGACTTGCTCCACATGAGCAGTGCATGCCTGGTCCGTCCACTACTCGCCAATTCTGGAGACTAGTGGCCAAGGGGCATTCAAATAACAACAACTTGCACAGCCGGGAACTTGCCACTCACCTGAATGTCTTACTAGACCTGCAGTTTATGAACGTCGCAGACAATCTGCATGACCATGAGCATGGGCTACATATGTCCAATCAATTCCTGAACTGGACTTCTGCATAGTTGCTAGCCAGAGAGCACAACAGCTGCGACTAGATTGGGGAGCAGAAGACGTAGAACACGTCTACAGCAGCAGTGACCATCTGTTCCCACCACCGAAAACAAAGTTCGCAACAAGGCAGGTGTGAAAGCAAAAAAAGTGTAGTAATCTGGCTGGCAGTCAAGGCAACTGATACAAATGCCAAAATTCCATGGAAGACCAAAAAAAACTTAGATTTTCCACAAAGACCAGGACTTCAAGAGCAGATTTGTGCTGTGGGGGAATGCTGGGAGAGGAAGCACGAGCAGAAGTTGCAAAGTATTCAGCAGCACATCCACTCTGATCTGTGGTGGCTGTCCCACCATGGCGATCGCATGAACGTCGCAGCTGTGGATAACTCTTCACCTGCTGAGGTAAAGAGGTGGGGGTGGCTTGGGGAAGCACCAGCAGTGGCAGAAGCAGCATGAATGCCTAATGATGCAGCCAGAACACATGTTCCAACACACAGTGCCACCGGTGCTGGACAAGATCCTGGAGAAAACATCCTCCTTTAGTGCCTCCCCTATAAGATGGCTGATTTCCACGCACAAGTCGTCAACCAGAGAGGTGGGATTCAGACTTGAAAAAGCACCAGGCATGGGATGTTTCCTGTGGATGATGGTGATAGGGCCTGGGTTTACCAATTGCAGCATGATCAAGGGGGTGAGTTAATGAATGCAGCAGCTCGGTACCTTCTTTCCCTGGGGTTCACAAGGCAACTCACTGGTCCCAAGATCCCTTCCAAAATGGGGTGGCTGAATGTTGAAACTGCACTATATGTGCCACATCCTGCACCATGTTGGTAGAAGAAGAGACACATCCTTTTATCATTCCCGAAGCCATCAAGTAGAAGCAGTTCCTTACCTCGAGAATGTACATTTTCTTGGGGATGGCAGCTCAGTCCAAGGCATACAGATTCTGAGACCCTAAAGCCAAGAAAGTGGTTGAGACACAAGAGGCCTGCTTTATGAGCACCTCATGTGTGCTCGATTGAATTTGAAAAGCAGTAACCACCCCCACCAACAATCACGGGTCCATCAGTCTTCGATCCTTGTTTCTTTTATTCTGCTATGTTTCCAGCTGCTGATCCAAACTCTCTCAGCCCGTCCTTCTCTACGGGGTTCTCAGATCCCTACTCCAAACCCCTTACACATGAAAGCTGTAGGAATCTCAGAGATTCATTAGGCCAAGACGAGCACAGTAACAACCCCACTAAATGATGGACCTGAGCCTCCCAGTGGGGGTGCTTCTTTTCTTTTTCAGGGACCTGTACTTCCTGAGCCCACTAGAACGGGCTCTAGACGAGATTGGCCCACGTGACCTCCCTGATATCTCAGCTTCACCATCAGAGTGAGAAGAAGCTGTCCCTGTACCATTCTTTGAGGGCTATTCAAGTTCTCCTGGATCTTGAATCCAACGGCTTCATCCACTCTCTTGTAGTGGTCCTAGTTTTGCTATGCACCCTTTCCACAAAGACGGTGTAGGAGTGCTCCTTCCTCAGGATGCCCACACCACTGATCCTGCAGTCTGCCTGAAGACTGTCACACTCAAGAACATGAACAGTATCGCCTCCATTTCCTTTACCACTGATCCTTTCACCTTCAAGGAATCCCTTCTGCATCTTGATGCTACTGATTGGCTGGAAACGTGTCATTCAGAAATTGATGCTCTTACTGCCCACAGGTTCTATGACCTGATGGATTGCCAGCACAGGAAAAAATCAGTGGATACCAAGTGTTTCCTCAAGGTGTCAAAGAAGAGATATGGGAACCCTGAGCACTGCAAAGCCCACCATACCAAAAAGACCTTTGCTCACTTCCTGGGTCAGGATATTCAGGACACATTAGCCTCCGTCACTAAGTATCCCACCAAGACTTTCCTACTCAGGATGGTCTTTTACTGTGACTGGGAGTTGCACCAAATGGATGTAAAGAAACATTCCCTCTGTGAATTCCTCAACAGAGAAACACACGTGGGTCAGCCCCCAAACTTCAAGGAAAATACAAAAAGTGTTTGTCACCTTCACAATGAAATATAAAGCCTCAAACAGGCACCTCATTGTTAGCACGAGGAGATATCCAGAACCCTCTCCAGTGGACCTTTTTTATTGATTTCTGCAGACACTGCTGTCTTTGCCAGTGGAACACCTTCATGCCTTTCATACGTGTTTGTCTATGTAGGTAACCTCTTTATCTCCTCACCTGTTCTACCAGCTTTCACTATGGTGAAGGATCTGTTTTCTGAAGTCACCGTACCAGATAAAAGATGTGGGAGAGGTGGAACTCTTCCTAGCCATGGATTTTGAATGTTCTTGAGCCCATGGAATGTTGTGATTACACCAGGAAAGCAAGTACATAGGCTGTCAGATAGGTATGCCAATGACCTCAACCGAGTGCACAATGAATGCACGCTAATGACCCCAGATGATAAACTCCAAGAAAAACATATTGCTGCTGAGAGTGGAGACACAGGGGCATCTCCAATGCTGTGCCAGGATCTTTTGTAATGCCTCATGTACCTTTCCATTACCATACTTCCTGATATGTGTTACACAGTGGAAATCCTAGAACAACATGCACAATCACCCAGCGTTGGTCATTATGATTTCACAGCCCATTTCCTGCAGTATGTGCTGAACAGCCATAACTTTGTACTTCAGTTTTGGATCAAACTCGGTCCATTTTTCAATGCAGAAGCTTCAAGCTGGGAGGGCTTTGTTTTTATTCTAGGTGGAACGGCAGTGTCATGGCACAGCAGAAAGCAAGAGTGTGTGGTACCCACAAAACATAAGGCTGAATACATGGAATTGGGATCTTCCACATCTATGGCTGCATGATAACATGTTTTTCTGAGGGAGCTTCTTGTACCCCTCATCCACATCCCCATCAAATGTGACATCATAATTGAACAAGCTATAGCCTGCAAAGATAGTGTTTGCACAATTGCACAAAGCACATGAATTTAGAACATGCATTTGTCTGTGATTCTCTTTATCATGGCATCATCATTGTTGTGGATGTGTGCACAAAGAACTGGCTGACTGATTTCACGACCATTTTGCTGTCCGGCATGTTTTTTTTTTTCATGATGTGCATGGCATTGGCAGGACACAGTGCACATGCCTCTTCCTCCCTTGACAACTCACAAACCACAAGAGCCCACTATGAACTTTCACACACTGAGAAATGCGGTTCATGGGAGAGTGTTACAGTATTCCCCTTTGTGGTTGTGTGTTCATACACGTCTGATCAGGGACCAGGACACCGCTGAGTGTTTTTGGGAACAAAGGCATACAGCAGATGAGTTGCTCCAGGAATTGTGGATGCATGCTCCAGGTCCGATTCCGGCAGCGGCCACCCTCCTGTCACCACAAGAAAGCTTGGGGCATGTTCTCCAAGACCTAAAAAAATTCTCAACGGATTATTCTTGCTAGGTCATTCCCTTTTCTCTAACTTAGATTCAGGACCGTCTGCACTCCAAGTGAGGATGGTGCCTCGTACCCACTAGACATTTTAATTTTGTACATGTATTTTCTTCTTCTCATTTTATCCCAAGATCTGGAGCAACCTTAGGCTTGACCTTGACCCCAAGCCTAGTTTGGCCTGGACCTCATCACATATTGAACCTCATGCGACACTCCATGACAAAATAATCCACTGGTCTGAGTTTTCGGGCAATTACCTAATAGCCCTTCCGCATCTGCCAGTGTTTTTCATGCATGAAGGTGGGGTCCCCAATCTGCTTCTCCATGGAGGTTTTTTTGCAAAGGATCACCTGGAGGTTGAGAAGGTGCTGTTGAAAAAATTGCCCCTCTGCATGCCCTAGTGCGGCGCCGGGAGGCGCCGACGAGCCGCCAGAAAGTGGAAGCTCCACAGTGGCGGACTTGATGACTTTAGGGTTCCTTGGATCCTAAATTGGAGGATTGACCCTTAAATTTGAAGAGTTCCTGAATCTGGTGGAAGTTGTTTCGCCGGAATCGGACAAGTATTGAGGGTGATATGGCCTTCCAAAGTTGTGGTGTGCGCAGCGGCTCTGGGAGCCGGCTGCGACTCGAAATCCGGTGGATAATCAATCGGATAGAGTAACAAAAAAACTATCTGGAGGAATTGCTCTGGAAGGCCTGCCGAGGCGTCCGGTGGATGATCCACCTGATCCGGTAGTGCAAGTTGTTACTGAGGGACTTAGCCAAAATCCTGGCTCGGCGTCCGAAAGTCAGTAGTACGTTTTGTTACTCGTGGACCTGGTCAAAATTCTGACTGCAGCTCCACGGACAAGTTTCGAACCTCGTCACACCCCATCACCAAACTCGACCCAAAAGCAGGGAAAGTGCATGGAAACAGCGCAGGGGATCCATGTATCACGTGCAATGGGATCTGCGCCTCACAAAACGCGCTTCGCAAGTGAAGGAAGGCGCCACAGCGTGTGGCGGCGTCAGGCCTCTGTGGTGGGTGAGACCTGCGCTTTGACAAGCGTAACTTGGGCTACGCTTGGCCGAATCGCGCGCGGTTTGGTACATTGGAAAGCTTATGACTAGCCCTAATGTTTTTTTTATCATGTCCATGTACCAAAAATAAATGCAAAATCGCGTTATTCCCTTCGCAAAAGTGATTGCCTCTAAATGCCTACTCACATAGCGTGAGGTGACCAGAAAGCTCACGCTCAGTCTCACATTCTCCCAAAAACAGAAGACGTGAACGACTAGAGACAATCAGACAAACGTCAGGACCGCACCTCATGGATGCCAACTGAAAAAAGGGTTATGGGCCCACGGGTCTGAACGCCTCAAACGTTCACGTCTTCCGCAGCGCACGGGATCGTCATCTTGGACGTCGTCCTGAAGTTTTGAGAACTCGTTGGAGTCGCAGCTGCGCACATGGCGCAGATGGAGACGCAGCCCATTCAGAAGCATGCGTGCGGCCCGAGCTTCGGACTATGGAGGTGGCAGTTCGAGCTGCACCTCTTGCATAAGGGGCTGCTGGATGTCATGTTGGGAGAGGAGGTCCTCAAAGAGGCGACTCCTATGGACGCGGAAAAGCAGGTCTTAAAAAAGAAGAATACGGAGACGCTCATGCTCCTGGTGTCCGGGACAGCTCAGTCGCACTGTGGCTACTTCCAAGGTTGCAAGTAGGCAGTTGAAGCTTGGCAAAAGCTCTTTGCCATCCACCAATCCAAGTCGCTCACGAACAAAATCTTCGCGATAAAGTGGGTCCTCATGGTGAGGATCGAGGAGGGAGATGATGTCATCTCTGTCATGCAGATCGAGTCGCTCGCCTCACAATGCAACGACGTGGGGTGGAAGATCGACACGCAGTTGCAGGCTTTGGCCCTCCTCATGGTCCTACCTGACAGTTGGGACCCACTCATCACCGTTCTCGGAGGATGGTCGGAGGACAAGCTCACTTATGGCGCCGTCGCAAAGTGCATCCGTAACGAGGCGCATTGACGGAGCTGCGGGGAGTCATCGTCTTCCTCATCGGCCCTCATCACCAAAACGTGTGGTGGCGGAAGCGGGGGCAAAGGAAGCGGCGAAAAGGGCAGCGGCAAGAAGGGCGCCAAGAAAGGTGCATGCCGCAACTGCAGCAAGGAGGGCCATTGGGCCCATGAGTGCCCGGAGGAGGCAAAGACCGGCGGCAAAAACAGCAAGGGTAGATCGCCCCTCAACGGCAACAAGAACCACTTCCTCAAGAAGGCCAACAGGCGGTGCCTAGAATCCGGGGCCAAGGAGCACACCCAAGTTGAGAAGGTGGGGTTCGTCACCTATGAGAAGTCCTCCAATTCAATGGTGGTCGCGAACGACAAATTCGAGCCGGTGGCCGGCCAAGGCGACATGGAGGTGGAAATCGTGGTGGGCGGGAAGAAGGAGCTGTGCACAATTTGTAAGTGTCAGTCGCTTGACAAACAAGGGGTATGAGACGCTCTTCCGTAGGAAAGGCGCAGTGGTACGCATCGACGGCAACGGCGAGATCGTGCTACAGGCAAAGCGCGAGGGTGGTCCCTACATCATGGAGACCAGGGTGGTCCCCGCGGCATCTGACGCATCAGATTTGCAGGAGTGTGTTGTCAACATGGCCAAGGGAGGAAGTGCTGATCTAGAACTCTAGCACCGACGGTTGGGGCATTTGGCACCCGTAACCATTAAGGAGATGGCAAAGCGCGACATGTTGCGTGGCCTCATCATCGACGGTGCAGACGCGGCAGCACATGCAGCAGCGCACAAAAAGTGCAAGCCTTGCATTTTGAGCAAAGCGCGGCGTAAGCCGTTCATCGAAAACGAGGCTTGCACGAAGGACCTGCTGGAGGTCGTGCACAGCGACGTGAGCGGACCATTCAAAATGCTGTCAAACAGCGGCCTTAGATACTTCGTCACCTTCATTAACGACTGCAGTAGAAAACTCTACGTGTACTTCATGAAGCGAAAAGGCGAGATCCTGGACCGGCTCAAGGAGTACGTGAGAGCGGTGGAGAGGCAGACTAGCCGAAAGGTTAGAGCGCTACGCAGCAAAAATGGCGGAGAGTACGTGGGCTGCAGCGGGTGGATGAAGCAGCACGGCATCAAGCGAGAACCCAATACGCCGTACTCGCCATACTCCGACGGAGTGACGGAGCGGGCGAACCAGACCCTGCTCAACATGGTGCGGACCATGCTTGTGGATGCGGGGTTGCCGCAAGGGTTCTGGGTAGAGGCTCTGCGTATAGTGAGCTACACCATGAACCTCACCCCAACAGCTCTGGTGAAGGGCAAGGGCGGCTAGAAGACGTCGCAGGAGGTTTGGAGCGGGCGCAAGCCAAACGTGGCGCACCTGAAGGTGTTCGGGTGCAAGGTGCACGCGATGGTGCAGGCGGCACAACCACGCAACAGCAAGCTGGAACCATGGGCGAAGCTGTACCTGTTCCTCGGCTACGAGAGCGCGCAAAAGGTGTATCGGCTCTGGGACCCACGCACGCAAGAGATCATCCGCAGTTGTGACTTTGAGTTTGACGAGTAGCAGAGCTTCATCAGCAGTAGCAACGACATGAGCGTCGGGAACACTCCAAAACAGGGGGAATGGTTCCAGCTCCTTGACTTCCAGGAGCCGACGGATGTGGAGGTTGATGATGTAGTGTCAGAGCATAGCGGTGCAACAGGTGCAGCAGCCGTTGCGGAGGACTCCAACGATGATGCACCTGGGCTGGAGAACCGACGGAAAAACCCGTCGAAGGAGGCACCGCGGGTGCAGAAGTGTGCACTCCCAGTGGATTTCGCGTCGGGCGTCAAAGAAAAACCCCCCGGACGCGCCGCCCGTCTGGTTGATGGTTCACCGTAGTGGGAGAGATCCTCGGGGAGCCATCCGGTCGATGATTCTCTAGAGCGGGCAGAGTCGGAAGGATGGTAGCAGAGCGACGAGATGCCACCAAAACTGCTGCGCCGCAACGGGAGGCAGCGGAGAGCGGGGAAGCGTTTCGACGCAGGCACCGGTCGATGCATCGGCATGACGCGGTGCATGCTGGCTGCATCAATGGAGCCGACGACCGTGCAGGAGGCATTTGCACGGCCCAAGGGGAAGCAATGGGACACCACCATCAAGTCGGAGTTGACGTCCGTTGTTGAAAATGACACGTGGCAGCTAATTGACAGGCCGAAAGACGCCAAGGTCATCTGCTCCAAGTGGGTCTTCATAACCAAGTTCACGAAAGAACGTGTGGTTGACAAATAAAATGCGCGGCTCGTGGCACAGGGGTATGCACAGCGTAAGGGTGAGCATTACGATGAGACGTTCGCCCCCGTCGCCAAGTTCACAAGCATCTGGGTGATCCTTGCAGTGGCAGCTATGAAGGACATGGAGCTCCACCAGATGGACGTAAAGACGACCTTCCTCAATGGCACCATCGACAAGGAAATCTACATGGAGGTGCTGGAGGGGGTGGAGGCGCCGGAGGGCAAGGTGTGCAAGCTGCGGAAGTCCTTGTACGGGCTAAAACAATCACCACGATGCTGGCACCAACAGATGGATAGCTTCATGGCACAACTCGGCTTCAAGCGCTGTGAGGCGGATCACAGCGTATACGTGCAGTGCAGCAAGAAGCTCCATCAGATTGTCGCACTCTACGTGGATGATCTGATCTTCTGCTCCTCAGACCTGCCAAGCCTACAACAGCTAGAAGAGCAGCTGAGCAGCAGGTTCTAGATGTCGGACATGGGGTAGTTGGAGGTCTACCTCGGGGTGAGCATTACGCGGAACCGGAGGGCACGCACGCTTGAGCTAGGGCAGGCCAAATACGTGGCCGAGGTGCTGAAGCGGTACGACATGGAGGACTGCAAACCAGTGTGCAGTCCTATCTCTACGACATGTGAACTGAGTGCGGCAATGGCGCCGCAAACAAAAGAAGAACGAGAAGATATTGCAAGGGTGCCCTACCAATCGGCGGTGGGCAGCCTCATGTACGCCACGGTTGCAACTCGACTGGACCTGGCCTACGCAGTGGGCCAAGTGAGCAGGTACGTGGCTGATCCAGGGCCACTACATTGGCAGGCAGTCAAGCGCATNCATGGAGGACTGCAAACCAGTGTGCAGTCCTATCTCTACGACATGTGAACTGAGTGCGGCAATGGCGCCGCAAACAAAAGAAGAATGAGAAGATATTGCAAGGGTGCCCTACCAATCGGCGGTGGGCAGCCTCATGTACGCCATGGTTGCAACTCGACTGGACCTGGCCTACGCAGTGGGCCAAGTGAGCAGGTACGTGGCTGATCCAGGGCCACTACATTGGCAGGCGGTCAAGCGCATCCTTTGCTACCTGCATGCAACGCGGCACGTGTGCCTGAGGTTCGACGGCAAGGGGTGGGCGGACCCCTTGCGTATGGTCTGCTATACGGATGCAGACTTTGCAGGGGATGTGGACAAGCGGAAGTCCACATCCGGCTATGTGTTCTTCCTTACTGGTGCAGCAGTCTCATGGTGCGGCAAGAAGCAGGACTGTGTCACCACCTCCACAGTGGATGCAGAGTACACCGCGTCGGCTGAGGCGTTCAAGGAGGCGGTGTGGCTCCGCAGGTTGCTGGGGGAGCTCGACGTGCCGCAACTGGAGTTTACGGTGGTGCAAGAGGACAACACCGGCTCCATCTCGCTGACCAACAACCCGACGCAGCATAGGAGGACAAAGCACATCGACGTGCGTTACCACTATGCGCGGGACATGGTCGAGAAGGGGCAGGTGATGTTTCAGCACTACAGCACGCACAACATGCTTGCGGATTGCTTGACCAAAGCGCAACCCGCGGACCAGCACATGATGAGCGTGGCCAGACTTGGGATGACCAGCTATGACGGGCTGGAGGGCGCAGCGGAAGATGAGTGAGAGCAAGCACGAGCAGCGGGTATGGCAGGTGCAAGGGGAAGAGTGTTGAAAAGTGCCCCTGCGCATGCCCTAGTGCGGCACCGGGAGGCGCCAACGAGTCGCCAGAAAGTGGAAGCTCTGTGCCGGCGGATCTAGCAACTTGAGGGTTGCTTGGATCCTAAATTGGAGGATTGCCCCGTAAATTTGAGGAGTTGCTAAATTCGGTGGAAGTTGTTTCGCCAGAATCGAACAAGTATCCTGGGAGATATGGCCTTCCAAAGTTGGGGTGTGCACAGCAGCTCTCGGAGCTGGCTGCGACTCAAAATCCGGTGGATAATCGATCGGATTGTGTAACACGAATACCATCTGGAGAAATTGGTCCAGAAGATCTGCCGAGGCGTCCAGTGGATGATCCAACTGATCCGGTAGTGCAGGTTGTTACTGATGGACTTAGCCAAAATCCTGGCTCGGCGTCCGAAACTCAGTAGTACGTTTTGTTACTCGTGGACTTGGTCAAAATTCTGACAGCAGGTCCACGGACAGGTTTTGAACCTCGTCACACCCATCACCAAACTTGACTCAAAGGCAGGGAAGGTACGTGGAAACAGCACAGGGGATCCATACATCATGTGCAATGGGATCTGCGCCTCACAAAAGGCGCTTTGCACGTGAAGGAAGGCGGCACGGCGTGTGGCGGCATCAGGCCTCTGTGGTGGGTGAGACCTGCGCTTTGGCAAGCGTAACTTGGGCTACGCTTGACCGAATTACGCGCGGTTAGGTGCGTTGGAAAGCTCATGACTAGCCCTATAAATGTTGTGCAAAATCGCGTTATTTCCTTTGCAAAAGTAACTGCCTCTTAATGCCTGATCACATAGCGTGAGGCGACCAGAAAGCTCACGCTCCGTCTCAGATTTGCCCAAAAACAGAAGACATGAACAAATGATCAGACAAATGTCGGGACCGCACCTTGCGGATACCACCCAACAGGTGCATCCACCAGTTCCAGAGGCTTCCAAGGGGTAGGTTAGCATCGATGACCTACACACAGCACCACTGGAAAACAAATGACACTCACCTGCAGCCTCGGCTTTCCATAGAGGCGGGCGAACACTCATGGGATCTAGATATGCTCTGCTCTCCCCTTCCCCAGCCTGATCACTCACCCAAACTGCTCCCAGACCAGAAGTTCAAGGGCCACACATTCTGTTGAATGTGAATTCCTGAATCTACAGGTGTCCCACCGAAGGCTGTGCCAGCCCAGGAAGACCAGCTGCTGAGTCCTGAGGAGGAGCTCCCACCCACAATCAATAGCTCGTTGGTCAAGCCAACACATCCGAGCCAGCCTGGATCCTGTAGTCCCCAGCCCAGGCAAGAAGGCCTGCCCTCCACGGTGTTGAAATCTCTCCCCAAATAGTGGAACACAATCCTTTTGCATGGGATGACGGTCTCCAAATTCAGAGGCTATCCACATTTGCCTTGGCCGTTCCCCACATCTAGTTGAGCACTAGTTGAGTTACTCACCACTACCGGATATTCCACATTCTCTCTGCACCAAATCAACTCCCAAGAGCAGGGCCACATACACAATGTAATTTTTTGTCTCCTCTCCCTCCAGCCATTCCCACACCGAGGTTACTAGGAACCCCAGAGGACCAAACAGAATTTCTCCAGTGCCACTCGTGTATGCTCTGTCCAGCTCTACTGCACCGTCAAAGGATGCCCAATGTGGAGGAATGAAAAGGAGTTTAGGGGGGGTGGGGGGGGGGGGGCTCATGGCCAGCATGGCCATCAATGTGTGGCCATTTGTGCAGAGGGTTGAGAGGTGACAGTCGTGGGATGTTGATGGAGAAGCAGAGAAGCACAGACGAGGAATTCTGGGATGCTGGTTGTAGTATGGAGTCTTGTGCTGGCACTACCAGAAGTGCCATCCCTGTCAGGTCTACACCCTCCTCACGCCTCACAATGGCCGGCCAGTCACATCTTCACACATACTGCACACCCTCCACTACTTCCTGGACCACAGGAGCTCCAATTCCTCCTCCGAAGTCTGCCCCACTCTTGCCTTCAACCCAGTTTCAGCTGTTTTCTTCGAGCTTTTCTCACCATAGCTGTCACAACCTCTGCAACAGCTGCTACTGCTGTGGTGGTTTCTGCAACTGGAGTTGCTGCTCCTGCTGCTTCTACTGATGTTGGTGCTGCTGCAATGGCTGCAGCTGCAGCTGCTGCTTTCACTGTTGCTTCTTCAGCTACCCTTCCTGCCACTGCAACTGTCGGGACTTCTCCTGTTACTTTTCTTGCTGTACCTGGTGGTCTCCCAGCATCAAACATCAACATAGGTTCCAAAAACTGGAGTTTCCACGCACTTTTGGTGGGAAGAAACCCAAATAATGAGGGACCTTGTAGCCAAGCTTTACCAAGTTGAGGCCAAGGCTGTCTCCCATGTGGAATGCCAACGTATGCTCCTTTGGGTGGAGCTAAAACCAACCCAGCAGAAGGAAACTGTTTGGCACTATTCCTCGGGCTTATACTACTCCCGTGGGATCCTTCCAACCAGGAGCAGTTTATGGATATCATCGAGTGCCTGGCCAAGTTAGAGGGCCACGGCCCCACTAGCAAGATGCCACAGCAGCAGGAGTGGCAGGAGGAAGGCCTATAGCGGCCTCCAGGCACCCAGGTGCGGGCATGTGTGATGTGCCAGGCTGGTACTCTCCAGTGCACCCTGACCAAGTCAAAAGAGCCATCAGGGTTCCAGGCCACAAATTCCCCTACACAGGGAAGAAACTCATGGCAAAAGCTCACACCCAGGAACTGACTTGCAAGACAATACAACATAAAAAGAAGTAGCAGAAGCAGGAGCCCAAGAAATGGCACGAGCACAGGTTGTCTAGCTGGTGGTTGGAGGCTGCTGATGTCAGCACAATATGTATGTACCATATCCACAAATTGTGTTTATAGAGTTATTAACACAAAAAACTAAGGGTAGTGGTATGTCGTGATACACATTTCACTTACAGCTATTTAAAACAATGTCAAATAACAATAACTTCCTGCTCATGAATAGGCACAGATCACTTTCATGGAGGCATTTGTTGTACATTTGGGTCCAAGTTGATTTGTTTTAGGCTGGTTGGACAATGCTAACATTTTGCAGCTTCAGCTGTCTTTGAGAATGCATTTACACTTAAGTTTTCATGCAGAAACCTGAACTAATCCAAGCGTCGCCCCACGTGAAAGCGTTGATGCTTACACCAAATCCAATATCAAGGAGGTAATCAAGGAGGACAATACTGGCATCAAGAAGGGATCCATGAGTTTTCTGATCATAGATGTGAAAATGTGCAAACAGATGTGAACAGGTACATTGAATTCCGCACGTACACAGATTCCCCCTCCTCTTTTGCAACCCAGCCCCTGTCTTTCCGTAAAGGCAACTGTTTCACGTGTAGCACAAAACAGCCGCCCACAGAGTCATTGCTGTTTTCCTGGCCACCGGCCAATTTTGTATTACATTTCTTGTCACCATACAGTGGGGGCAAGGCTGGAGAAGCAGGGGAATTGAGGGGAGGATGTGATGAGACAAGAGTGGGCTATCTTGAGACTCCTTGTATGTGCTTGCTGCTGGCCATTGATTCTCTCATGCAATGAACCTTCATGTCACAGGAAAGTCACGAGCTGTACTGGAGTTGCATGGTGTAAAATCCCACATGGAAGATTTTGATTTTGAAAGATCAAAATCTAGGTGATGTATGGGCAGTGGAAGAGATTTCAATCATTATCCTGGAATCATTCTATCATACCCATGTCTGATCCTCCAACTCCAGGCTGTGGTTGAATGATTCCAGAAACTTTGACATGAGTAAGGCAATCCTTCTGCTTCAGCATCGGCCTGCGTTCAGTCAATGTTACATGAAAAGAGTACGTTGCCTATGGTTTGCGATAGGGAGAGAGAGAGCATAGTTCTACTTTTTTCCTCTTGTGCTCTCCTGGCCTTGGGAAACATCCTTGGATCAGTGTACTGGAAGTGTCTTCCACATGGAATCTATAGCTTTCTCACAAGAAGCCCTTGTATTGGTACGACATATTCATCCTGGAGTAAGAAACATTTGAATGGACGGTGAAACAACGTTTGCGTCAGAAAATCTTAGCCATCAGAACCACGGCCTGAGTTCTGACTGTAAGGAAAGTAATGTGTTGTGTTGAGACGATCTCTATGTCTGCAACACATCTCTCCCCAGTTCCAATCCGGAAACCCCTTTTCTAGCTCCCGTGATGACTCATTTTCAAATGTCGGCATAGCAGAAGTTACAATTCCATAGCAAGTTTTTTTTTTCTTCGTTGTTTGCGACTCCAAAGCTGTATCTCCATGGATTCCAAGGGGTTAATGGAATCAGATCCTCAGATGGCCTGAAGATCTACTGTGTCCTTTGCCCATCCCCCCCATGTAAAATCTAGCCATCGTCCCAGTAAGCACTCTTGCTTTTCCGTCAGCCATACGGAAATTGGACTGCTGAGTGGTTGAAACCATGTTATTTCCTCACCCATTTGATCTGATCATCACGATTTTGTTCATTCAGTATCATGGACAGTCACTACCACCCTGGCCCATGGTACGTATGCTTAACCTTTACTTACAGCTCACCATGATATTGCTGGCTATGGCACTCAATACTGATTCATACTCCATCATTGCATGCAGTTTCTCCCATCAAAACTTCCATGGAAAACTCCATCCTGGCCACCTGTTTCCTGAAAGAGGAGCCTGCTAACCCAAATCCCATGACATGAGGAATGAAGTCTGTGCTTCTGGCTTGTGTCTTCGCAGCAATTTGGGATTACTT
>SZWC01010482.1:32828-58210 GCA_023375785.1 Penium margaritaceum | reverse complement strand
CGGGTGACACATCACTCCGTCCCTCTGAGCCGGTAGCCCCGGTCGCGGCCGCTGGCCCCTCCGAGCCAGCTGACCCAGTCGCGTCTACTGGCCCCTCCGGGCCGGCAGCCCCAGTCGCGTCCGCCGGCCCCTCCGAGCCGGCAACCCCAGTCGCGTTCGCAGGCCACTCCGGGCCGGCAGCCCAAGTCGCGTCCGCTGGCCACTCCGAGCCAGCTGCCCCAGTGGCGTCTATTGGCCTCTCCGGACTGGCAGCCCCAGTCGCGTCCGCTGGCCCATCTGGGCCGGCAGCCCCAGTCGCTTCCGATGGCCCCTCCGGGCCGACGGCTCCAGTCGCGTCCGCTCGTCCCTCCGGGCCGGCAGCCCCAGTCGCGTCCGGTGGTCCCTCCGGGCCGGTAGCCCCAGTCGCTTCCAATGGCCCCTCCGGGCCGACGGCTCCAGTCACATCCGCTGGCCCCTCCGGGCCAGCAGCCCCAGACGCATCCGCTCGCCCCTCCGGGCCTGCAGCCCTAGTCGCGACCACTCGCCCCTCTGGGCCGGCAGCCCCAGCAATGTCCGCTGGCCCCTCTGGCCCAGCAGCGCCTGTGGCGTCTACTGGCTCCTCCGGACCAGTAGCACCGTCCGCCTCCGTCGGCCCGTCGGACTCAGCACCATCTTCTGCCCGAACGCGCTACACACGTGGCCCAGGAGGCAGCCTCCAACCTCGGCCGACAGTGAGCGTGCAGACCGTCGCTCCCTGTTCCGTGGCGCCTCGACCCCTTGTGGCTCCACGTGTCTCCACCACTCCCACGGTCGTGAGTGAGGACCCTGGCACAAAGGCTCTCGGCCTGACCACCTCTGCTATTATCGCAGACCTTCACCCGGGCTCTGCTTTGGGGTACGCCATGCTTCATCACGAGCATCGGCATGCTGTTGTGGCTGCACTTGCACGCATTCCACCTTGGGCCCGTGATGCACATGCCTTGTCAGTCCGGTCCACAGCGCGCCCAGAGGACCCTTCCACCCTACGCGAGGCTCCAGCCTCCCCTGAGGTCGCACATTGGGATGCTGCCTGTGCCGAGGAGCTCGCCGCTATCCAACAGCACCACGTGTATGACCTCGTCGACCTCCCTCCAGGTCGGAAGGCCATTGGTGCCAAGTGGGTCTTTCGGCGTAAGTGGAAGCCTGACGGATCCTTGGGCAAGTACAAGGCCCGTCTCATAGAAAAAGGATTTGCTCCAGGTCCCTGGGATCGATTACGACCAGATCTTCGCCCCAGTTGGCCGGTTCTCCACTAGCCGGGCATTGTTCAGCCTGGTTGCCCAGTACGGGTGGTAGCTGCATCAGATGGACGTGAGCAACGCATTCCTCCATGGCTCACTGGAGGGTGAGGAGCTCTACATGACGCAGCCCCCAGGCTTCGAGGACGGCACTGGGAGAGTTTGGCGGCTGCGGAAGGCCCTCTATGGCCTGAAGCAGTCGCCTCAGTGCTGGAACCAGGAGATCACCACTACGCTTCTCTGTGGCGGCCTCCAGCGCAGCACCGCTGACCCCGCACTGTTCATTAACCCGCGAGGTCAGACCTTCGCCGCGGTTCTGGTCTACGTCGACGATCTCCTCATTGCGTCGCCAGACGCGACAGCCATCCAGCACATCAAGGACCTCGTGCCTAGCGCATCCTCACCCATATCACCCGATGGCCAGGTGAAGTTGAAGAGTCATGACCCAGCTGTTGTGGGGGAGCCGGTTGATGTGACCACGTATCTGCGGGTCATCGGGTCACTGATGTTCCTGGCGACGACGACGCGTCCAGACATCGCGTTCGCCGTTAACCTCCTGGCCCAGTTCTCTCAGGAGCCGCATCACCTCCACTTTGAGGCCGCGATCCGAGTACTGTGCTATGTCGTCTCGACCCCTCGGCGAGGCCTCATGTTCCGCCGTCAGCCGTCCGTCTTTGCAGTGGGTTACACCGACAGTGACTGGGCCGGCAGTCCAGACGGTAAGAGTCGCACTGGTTGGATCTTTCTGGTCGGGGGCACAGCTGTGTCCTGGCGCAGTGGCAAGCAGGGGTGCATTGCACGCAACACTGCTGAGGCTGAGTACGTGGCCCTTGGCTCAGGCGCATGTGAGAGTGTGTGGTTGCGTCGTCTGTTGTCCGAGTTGCGTCAGTCTGTCGCATCCATCATCTTGCATTGTGACAATGAGAGTGCCATGGCCATTACAGACAATGACGGTGTGCATCACACTCGCACAAAGCACATCAATGTTGAGTATCATTATGTGCGTTCGTTATTACACGACGGCAGCATCAGCATCGTGTGGGTTGAGACAGCACGGCAGCTGGCTGACTTCCTGACCAAGGCACTGAAGCGGGACTCGTTTAAGAAGGCTGTGAGTTCAGTCGGCGTGCGTCCGTGACTTGCTTTCTCTGTCTCTGCCTGCACTTCTGCGTGTCCTGGAGGAGTCTGTGTGTTGACTGTGTCTCTGCCCGCCCATGTGCACTACGCCTGTGAGTCATGGGGGAGTGTTGGTTTTTGCNCATCGTGTGGGTTGAGACAGCACGGCAGCTGGCTGACTTCCTGACCAAGGCACTGAAGCGGGACTCGTTTAAGAAGGCTGTGAGTTCAGTCGGCGTGCGTCCGTGACTTGCTTTCTCTGTCTCTGCCTGCACTTCTGCGTGTCCTGGAGGAGTCTGTGTGTTGACTGTGTCTCTGCCCGCCCATGTGCACTACGCCTGTGAGTCATGGGGGAGTGTTGGTTTTTGCGCTCATTGTGCTCTGTTGTGTCCTCCCGGCTTGTGTACATCGGCGTGCAGATGACTGACAGCGAGACTCGACGCTGATGGAGTGTCGTCCAGTGGAGCTGACGCACGCTGAGGTCGTCTCGCAGTTCGCTAGAGCCCCCTCTCTCCGGCGACGTGTTCAACTCCATCGGCAGGCCTCCTCGGCGGTCGCGCTGCCGGCAGTCCCTGCCACCGCAGTCACTGTCTGCATGCGTCCAGCGCGTACTGTCGTGCCTGCGTCGTCATGCGCTGCCTAGGATCCCAGTTGCATGTTGCATGGCCCTGTTTGGTAGCATAAACCATCATGGGCACTGCCTGGGTTCAGGCTGCCATAACTCCTCGCTACTATTTTTCTAGCAGATTCTAACCGCACGGGTGCGCTTGCAACGTCGGTATTATGGTATGGTCCAGTTTTCAGGCAAAACGGACGACGCCCGGGTTTTGGGCTGTCGGCCGTCTGGCAGGCCTCACCGAGAAAACCTGCCAGCCTGAAATTAGTTATTTTCTTATTGGCTGATGAACTGAGTAACAAGCTCTACAGAGCTGGGGGGGGGCTAGAACTTGGAGGGGTCCCCCATTGCTGTTCATTATTCATTCCTAATCAGTTACTATCAGTTTTCAGCTGCTTTCTGGCGCTAACTCTGGCGCGCGTATTTCTGAGTAACAAACCCAGAGCTTCCAGACTTAGACTCTAGAGCAGGAGACTGAGGGGGCAGCTGACTTAAGCAACGAGCGTGGAAGCCCGCACGCTGCATCAACAATGCTGCTGCCCCACCCTGCTGCATAGTTTTTCCATTTACTCGCAGGTACGTGGTCACGTCAACTGGCTCCCCCACAACTGCTGGGTCAGGACTCTTCAACTTCGCCTGGCCATCGGGTGACATGGGTGAGGATGCGCTCGGCACGAGTGGCAGGTCCTCCACAAAGCGGGTGGACAGCGTCTGCACATAAGCGGCCTGGTGGATGTGCAGGATGCCCTAGGAGCGGTCATGCTCGAGTTCCATGCCCATGAAGACCCTGGCAGACCCAAGGTCCTTCATCTGGTAGGCGGCGTGCAGCATATCCTTGACACGCTGGATGGCAGCCGTGTCTGGCGACGCAATGAGCAGATCATNGGGGGGGGCTAGAACTTGGAGGGGTCCCCCATTGCTGTTCATTATTCATTCCTAATCAGTTACTATCAGTTTTCAGCTGCTTTCTGGCGCTAACTCTGGCGCGCGTATTTCTGAGTAACAAACCCAGAGCTTCCAGACTTAGACTCTAGAGCAGGAGACTGAGGGGGCAGCTGACTTAAGCAACGAGCGTGGAAGCCCGCACGCTGCATCAACAATGCTGCTGCCCCACCCTGCTGCATAGTTTTTCCATTTACTCGCAGGTACGTGGTCACGTCAACTGGCTCCCCCACAACTGCTGGGTCAGGACTCTTCAACTTCGCCTGGCCATCGGGTGACATGGGTGAGGATGCGCTCGGCACGAGTGGCAGGTCCTCCACAAAGCGGGTGGACAGCGTCTGCACATAAGCGGCCTGGTGGATGTGCAGGATGCCCTAGGAGCGGTCATGCTCGAGTTCCATGCCCATGAAGACCCTGGCAGACCCAAGGTCCTTCATCTGGTAGGCGGCGTGCAGCATATCCTTGACACGCTGGATGGCAGCCGTGTCTGGCGACGCAATGAGCAGATCATCGACGTACACCAGAACAGCGGTGAAAGTCTGGCCTCGCGGATGGACAAAAAGTGCGGGGTCAGCGCGCGCGCGCGTGCGCTGGAGCCCGCCAAGAAGGAGTGTGCTGCTGATCTCTTGGTTCCATCACCGAGGCGACTGCTTTAGGCCATATAGGGCCTTGCATAGTCACCAGACTCTCCCAGTGCCATCGTCGAAGCCTTGGGGCTGCACCATGTAGAGCTCCTCACCCTCCAGTGAACCATGGAGAAAAGCGTTGCTCACATCCATCTGGTGCAGCTCCCACCCATGCTGGGCGACCAGACTGAAGAATGCCCGGCTAGTGGAGAACCGGCCAACTGGGGCAAAGATCTAGTCGTAATCGACCCCAGGAATCTGGGCAAACCCCTTGGCTGTAAGGCGGGCCTTGTACTTGTCCAAGGACCCGTCGGGCTTCCACTTGCGCCGAAAGACCCACTTGGCGCCAATGGCCTTCCGTCCTAGGGGAAGGTCGACAAGGTCATACACGTGGTGCTGTCGGATAGCGGCGAGCTCATCGGCGCAGGAAGCGTCTAAGTGTGCGGCCTCAGGAGAGGCTCGTGCCTTGCGTAGGGTGTCTCGGTCCTCCGGGCATGCTGTGCAGCGGACTGAGAGAGCGTGTGCATCTCGAGGCCCAGGTGGGATGCGCGTGAGTGCAGCCACGACAGCGCACCAATGCTCATGATGGAGCATGGCGTAGCCCAGTGCGGAGCCCAGGTGGAGGTCTGCAATGATGGCCGAGGTGGTCAGGCCGAGGGCCTTGGTGCCAGGATCCCCACTCACGACCGTGGGAGCGGAGGAGACACGTGGAGCCATTGGGGGTTGAGGCGCCACGGAGCGCGGAGCAATGGTCTGCGCGCTCACCGACGGTCTGGGTCGGAGGCTGCCGCCTGGGCCACGCATGTAGCGTGGCAGGGCAGGTGACGGCACTGAGTCCGTCGGGCTGATGGAGGCGGACGGGGTTGCTGGCCCGGAGGGACCACCGGGTGCGACTGGGGCTGCTGGCCCGGAGGGACCAGCGGACGCGACTGGAGGTGCTAGCCCGGGGGGAGCACGGATGCGACTGGAGGTGCCGGCCCGGAGGGACCAGCGGACGCGACTGGGGTTGCCAGCCCGAAGGGACCAGCGGACGCGACTGGAAGTGTCGGCCCGGAGGGACCAGCGGACGCGACTGGGGGTGCCGGCCCGGAGGGACCAGTGGATGCGATTGGAGGTGCCGGCCCGGAGGGACCAGCGGATGTGACTGGGGGTGCCGGCCTAGAGGGACCAGTGGATGCGACTGGGGCTGCTAGCCCGAGGGACCAGCGGACGAGACTGGAGGTGCCGGCCCGGAGGAACCAGCGGACGTGACTTAGGCTACCAGCTCGGAGGGACTGAGGGACGTATCACCCGGAAGCGGCAGGACGAAGGACGGACTCACCACTCCCCCACGCGACAGGATAGACACGGATGAGCCGGAGCAAATGAGGTCGCGAGGAAACAGGTCCTCGAAGAAGAGGGCTTCCCAGGACTCAACGATGCAGTGCCGGTAGGGATCCCAGAAGCGCCAGGCCTTGGACTGACGAGAGACACCGAGGAAGGTGAAGGGATGTCCGCGAGGGGCGAACTTGCCGCCCTGCTGCGGGACGGGCAGCCACACAATGGCCACGCAGCCCCAGACGCGAGCCGGGCGGAGGTCAGCTCGCTGACCGCACCAATGCTGGTACGGTGTGGACTGGCGGGAAAGGGGACCGATCCAGTTCCAGACCCAAGTCATGTAGGCCATGGCTTCAAAATAGAAGCCATCGGAGAGACCAGACTCGACCCGCATGGTGCGGACGGCGTCAGCCATAGTACGGTTCCACCGTTCGGAGACACCGTTCTGGGCGGGTGTGTAAGGTGCGGACGTTTCATGGCGAATGCCACGGGAGGTGAGAAAGGTCGTGGCTTCACCCAGGTACTCACCGCCGCGATCGGAGCGAAAGCGGCGGAGAGAGCGGCCACACTCGCGCTCCGCAAGGACAAGCCAGTCTTGGATGGCGTGGGCGACATCGCTCTTCTGCCGAATGCAGAAGACCCAGCGGTAGCGAGAATAGTCGTCAGTGAGGGTGAGGACGTAGCGACCATGCTCGCCGACGGACTTGGTAGGGAGAGGACCCATGACGTACGAATGGACAAGGTCGAGGGGGGCAGACGCACGGGAGGAAGACAAGGGATACGTGGACAGGTGCATCTTCCCCTGAGCGCAGTCAATGCACTCAGTTGGGCACGGGAGAGGAAAAGTCTCCGGGTCAAGGCCCTTGGCCGGCTGGGTGCGGAGCATGTTGTCTACGGCGGCAGAGTGGACGTGGCAAAGGCGGCGGTGCAAGAGGCGAGTGTGCTGAGGAGAAAGCGTGCTGGTGACAAACACATGGCCTGTGGCGGCCGACGGGGAGGAGACGAAAGGAGAGGAGGACAGACGAGGTACATGCCATAGGTTGCCATGGGCGGTAGCGTGTAGTACGACAAGACCAGACAGACGCAACGACATAGTGCCAACACCACGCGAGTGTACAACGTCCATGCTCATGCGGTCAAGGGCAGTGACGGACAGAAGGCTGAGCTCAAGACCAGGGACGAAGAGGACATCAGTCAGAAAGACGTCACCGGAGGGACCACGGAAACGAACGACGCCAACACCACGGACAGGCAACACCCGGCCAGAGCCTGTCCGGGCACCGGAAACATCGCCTACAGGACCGAGCATACTAAAGGCCTCACGATGGGCCGTCATGTGATACGTGGCCCCGGAGTCGATGATCCAGGTCTCAATAGGGTCCTGGACCGGGGTCGCAAGATCACTAACGGTCACATGGCAGCAAGCAAGGGACGCGGACGCGGTGGAAGGAGGTGCGAATCGAGACTGCCAATCGTCAAGCCAAGCAACGTCTTCCTGGAAGGGGGTAGAGGAGACCATGAGAGACGACAAGACAGATGAAGAAATAGGACATGACCGTAGCTCAGACTCAGTCATGCAGGGCTGGACAGGGGAGCAGGAAGTGATGCAACTCGCACTTCCCTGGGGAAGAGGGCGAGGGAGGCTGAGCTAGAGCACGATGAACTGCTCCAACTGGCGCTCGCAGGAGGACGACCCGGGAGTGTAGACGGAGTGCAGGGTGATGGCGCCGGAGCCCGGGTAGAACGAGGACTGCGCCGGCACCGACGGCTGCGGCGGTGGTGTCGGTGCGACCGGCGAAGCAACCGGAGTGGTGGAGCTGCTGGATGAGGCGGAGGTGTCAGAGCCGGCGACAGTCACGGCGGCAGAGGCGAGACGGCGCTCGCGCTGGTGACGCATGGTGGCGATGACGAGTACCTCATCCGTCGGTAGAGGGCACGTGTACCACCCGTGCTCGGGCTGGCCACAGTTGTGGCAGACCGAGCCGCCAATGCTAGACCCGGTCGACGACTGCTGCTGCTGCTGCTGAGCTTTGCCTTTCTTGGTCCGACGCTTCTTCTTCCCCAACGATGATGAGGTAGCTGTGGCAGAGGAGGTGACGGCCACGGAGGCGACGGCAGGGGAGGCGACGGCAGGGGAGGCAACGACCTCTGTGCGCTGGAGTCGGAACTCCATACGAGCTTCCTCAATGCAGAGGAAGAGCTCGAATGCCCAAGGCAGGAGGGTGTCCTGGGCCGCCATTGTGGAGAGAACGTCGTGAGAGTAGTGGACGAAGACGTCCGAGTATGCTTCGGTGGCAACGCGCTTGATGGTGAGGAGCGCGGCCAAAGGGGGTGGGGCAGGTTTCCCGAGGCGACGAAGGATGTCCTCTGCCCGCTGCCAGTAGGAGGTGACCGTCTCGGTCTCCCCCATGTGCAGGGAGTTGAACTCCCCTAGCAGGCGACTAGTCTCAGTGTCGCTGGACAAGAAATGGGGACAAGTGAGAACGTGCCACGCGACTGCAGGGTCTGGGGTGGCGCCAGCGGTGAAGTCGCCTAAGAAGGGCTCAAGGGCGACGCGGGAAACCGCAGGGGCGACAGGGACGAGAGCCTGGACGGCACGACCAGCGTCATACAGCTGGTCGGCCAGGGTGGCGTCATACGGCAGGGTGTAGTATGCCCACAGGCCCTCACCCTGCGCCCAGAAACGGAAGCTAAGCTCCCAGCTCCGAAACTGCTCGTCGGCCTAAAGCGGCGGCGGCTGCGTCTCAAAGTCCTTTTGCCTGCGGCCGGCACCCAGAGTGGGGCCAAGGACAGAGGTCACTGTCTGCTGCTAGCTCAGAGTCTCCTGCTGTGCCAGGTATTGCGTGGCAGCAGACACAGCTAGGCTGGCGCGCCCTGGAGGGGGGAAAGACGGAGGCGCATTGGGGGCAGACTTGGAGACTAACGGTTGTAGTGCCCCAAGCTGTTGCGTCAGGGCGGCGAGCTGTTGCTGAAGAGCAGCGAGGGGGTCAGGGTTATCGCCAACGACGTCAGAGGGCTGCTGGCGCCGCTGCTCCTCCTGCTGCTGCTGCTGTTGCTTCCGCGGTTGCTGCTGCTCCTGCTGTTGTTGCTACTACTGCTGCTCCTGCTTCTCCTGCTGTTCCTGTTGCTTTTGCTGCTGCTGCTGCTGCTCTTGCTACTGCTGCTACTGCCGCTACTACTGCTACTGCAGCCGCTACAAGAAAGGTGGGGTGGGGGTTCACCCAACAGAGGAGGACCCCTCCCCAGTGGGGCTACCAGCCATGGTGTGATACCCTTTGTTTTGTTTGTTTTTGTTTTTTTCTCTTTGTGGGTTGCTGACGTTAGCAGTGGCGTCTTGCTGAGGACGGTGGACGTCCTGCCCACCCTTAGGATGACTTCTCCCTTCCCTTGCCCCTTTCTTTTGTTCTTTTTTCTTGAGTTGATGACATCAGCAGTGACGTCAGCAACGGGATGCTGACGTCAACAGTAGCGGTTGTTGGGGCCGCTGTTGCAGTTGTTGTTGCTGCTGCTGCTGCTCCTGCTGCTGTTTGCTACTGCTGCAGCTGTTGCTGTAATTGGTGCTGCTGCTGCTGCTGCTACTGTTGTTGCTGTTGCCGCTGCTGCTGCTGCGGATGCTGCTACTGCTGCTGCTACTGTTGCTGCTGTTGCGGCTGTAGTTGCGGCAGCAGTTGTGGCAGCAGTTGCTGTTGCTGCGGGCTGTTGCGGCTGCTAGAGCTATTGTAGCAGCGAAGGCAACTGCTGCAGCAACGGCGGCAAAGTAGGTGGGATGGGGGATTTTTTTTCTTTTTCTTCCTTCTTCCTCGTCTTTCACAACGGGCAGCTGCCCGCTGTCAGCTGCGAGCAGCGGACTGCTACTCGCTGGCAGTGAGCTACTGCTCGCTGGCAGCGGGCAGTTGCTCGCTGGCAGTAGCGGGCCGCTGCTCGCTGGCAGCAGCGGGCCGCTGCTCGCTGCCCGCTCTCTGCAGGCAGCAAGCAGCAGTAACCGTTGCGGGCAACTGCTCGCTGTAGCAGCTGCTACGGCTGGCTGCTGCTACGGCTTGCTGCTACAGCTGTTGCAGCCTGCTGCTACTAATGCACGCTGCTGCAGCTGCTACTTGCTGATGCTGCTGCTCGCTGCTGTTGCGGGTTGCTGCTACTGCGAGCTGTTCCTGCAGGCTGCTGCTGCTGCGAGCTGCTGCTGCGGGCTGCTGCTGTTGCAGGCTGCTGCGAGCTGCTGCTTCTGCTTGCTGCTGGTGCTGCACGCATCTGCTGCTGGCTACTATTGCCACTGCTTGCTACCGTTGCCTGTGGCTGCCGCTGCTACAAGCTGCTGTTGCTGCGTGCTGGTGCAAGAAACTGCACCTGGGTGACGTTGCCGCGTGCGTCGTCGCCCGCAGGTGTTGGACGCGGCCTGCCGCTCACCTCCTCGCGTCACGTGTGGGGGTCAGTGCTGCCGAGAAAAATTCAGGAGCATTTCCCCTGGCCCAGTGGTCGTGGGAAAAAATCTGACGCCGCCACCAGGCGGGTCAATGCTGCCGAAAAAAATCCGGCAGCATTTCCTCTGCACTGGCGCGTATGGGGGTCCGCCGGCATTGTCTGGCACCTGTACGCCAGTCTTCTGCTGCTGCTGCTACGCTCTGGCTCTGATACCAAGCTGGAAACCTAGGTAGCAGGTTGGGGCAGCATGCGTTATCGATGCAGTGTGCGGGCTTCCACGCTCGTTGCTTAAGTTTGCTACCCCCTCAGTCTGCTGCTCTAGAGACTAAGTCTAGAAGCTCTATGTTTGTTACTCAGAAGTGCGCGCGCTAGTGTTAGCGCCAGAAAGCAACTGAAAACTGGAAGTAACTGATTAGCAATCGAGAATGAGCAACAATGGGGAATCCCTCCAAGTTCTAGGCCCCCCCCACTAGTGTAGAAGTTGTTACTCAGCTAACCAGCCAATCAGAAAATAGTGTTAGACCTATTTTGTAGCGAGTCTCGCTCCACGTGGCTCGGGCGTGGTTCCCTGGGATGTGGGCGGGAAAACGAAATGACTTGAGGGTCGGAGACCCTCAAGTACCGCGGTTTTGGCCCAGTCGGCCAAGCTTTCCGCCAGTACCGTTGCACTGGTATCAGAGCGTCAGGGTTCGAATCCCACGTGTTGACGCTGAGGACAGCTCATTCCCAGGTGGGAGGGATGTAGCGAGTCTCGCTCCACGTGGCTCGGGCGTGGTTCCTTGGGCTGTTGGTGGTAAAACGGAATGACTTGAGGGTCGGAGACCCTCAAGTACCGCGGTTTTGGCCCAGTCGGCCAAGCTTTCCGCCAGTACCGTTGCATGTTTTCTGGCAGGCTGGGTTTTCTCGGTGAGCCCTGCCAGACGCCCGACAGCCCAAAACCCGGGTGTCGTCCGTTTTGCCTGAAAACTGGACCATGCCATAATACCGACGCTGCGAACGCAGTCGTGTGGTCAGAATCAGCTAGAAAAATAGCTACATGAAGTTATGGCTGCACGAACCCAGGCAGTGCCTCCGACAGTCAACGATGCCAAACAGGGCCATACAACAAAAGACATGGACCCTAGGCATCGCATGAAGCTGCAGACGCAATGCAACAGCCAGACACGGCTCCAGGTGCATGCAGACTGCATCCGCAGTGGCAGTGACTGTCGGCGGCTTGACCACCGAGGAGGCCTGCCGATGGAGCTGAGCGCATCGCCAGAGGGAGGAGGCTCCAGCGACGGGTGAGTGGGCCTCAGCGTGCGTCGGCTCCACCGAGCGACACTCCAATGGCGTCAAGTCTCGCCGTCAGTCATCTTCACGCCGATGTACACAAGCCGGGAGGACACAACAGAGTACAATGAGAGATGCACGAAAACCAACAGGACGGGCGGGCAGGAGGGAGGGAGGGAGGGAGGGAGGGAACGGATGGAGGAAGGAGGGGGGAGAGAGAGAGAGATAGAGAGAGTGAGTGAGAGAGAGAGAGAGGAGGGAGGGACGGAGGGACGGAGGGACGGAGGGATGGAGGGAGGGAGGGAGGGAGGGGAGGAGGGGAGGGAGGGAGGAAGGGAGGGGGGGGGAGAGAGAGAGAGAGAGAGAGAGAGAGAGAGAGAGAGATGCACACGAAGGGGTAGAAAGGGAAAGAAGAGATGTGAGGGAAGCATGCCAGGATGCTGAAGTAGAGGAGGCATGGGGGTGTGGAGGGACAACATACTTGTTATGCCATGTTTCTTGAGAGGTTCAAGGTTAATGTTGTCAAGAGCTCTTCAAAACTCTTGGTTGTGGGTTGGAAGTTTTATGTGCATTCGTGTCATGGCCATGAAAAGTGGTTGATATTCTGGGACATAGACTTGCATACTAACAAGCATATGATGTTCATGAACATGCTTTGCATACAAGATTGTGTAACAAACATAGTTTTGTTCTTTTTCTACTTAAAATTTTCATGGACGGAGTTGTTATATGCATAGATCCGCGGTGCCCAGAGTCGAAAGCGAACCGTATGCGGTGCCCAAAGTCGAAATCGACTCGCATGCCGTGTCCATAGTCGGAATCGAAATGACAACGGTGCCCATAGTTGAAACGGACATGACATCTATGTCCCCGGTTAGTGTCAGTTATGGGCACGCTTGATATATGTTTCATGGTTTTAACTATTTTGACATAGATTCAACAACCACGAAAAAACGGATGTCGTCGGCGGTCCAACGCGAAATATGGAACAAATATCGCGTGGTTCGTTAGGGGTCCGACGTCTTCTTGAAGGGGGACTTACAAACGATAATGCAATGCTTCGGCTCGTAGAAAGGCGTTGCACACCATCAAGCCGATTACGTCATGTCAGTCCTCTTTTTGAAGGATCCACGAAGCTTAACAATTTGTACATTCGTATGTAAGAAACACGCCCGTGAGTTCCAGTGCATTCGCATCTCATTTTGACAGCCTGTCATGATTCACACTGCCGGTTTCCCGAGTCGCAAAGCTTCTCCAATCATGCACGGTTACCATGTGGCTCCCACAACGCCTGTCGTACCTAATACTGAAGTGCCCATAGATGCCAATATCATATTATTTTTGTGCCCGGTAATGTGATTCACATAAACACAACATGTCCATTTTTGGCAGAAGGAAAAATCCCCCATACTCAGAGTTGTGCAATGAATAAATCCCGGGTGCCCATACATGTTATTCAAAAAATAATCGCATACCCTGAAATGACAATCCAATGGACCACGACAGCCCATATATGGCACTGACATAATTCTCACATACCCATATTTGTCAATGATATAAACCTGAGAAGCCCATTCATGTCACTTGCATATTACTCGCATACCCTCAATTGTAAACGCAATAAATCTCGGATGCCCATTGTTCTCACTGAGATAATACTCGCATATCCTGAAATGTCTGTGAAATAACCCTCACATGCCCGTACATGTCAGTGAAATAATACTCGCATACCCAGAATTGTCATTGCACTAAAACTCACATGCCCGTACTTTCATCATTGAATGCCCACAACGGACTCGGTGGCTCGGTCCATGTCCACGGCACCCATAGCTCGGGACAATTGGGCGGCCTGCTACTGGGCATGGGCATTCCCAAGTTCCAAGCCATGTGCTCCGGATTCACAGGAGCTCGGGCCCATGGTGGTTCTTCATATCCTAACTGTAGGTGGCGTGCAACATTGCGGTCCCACCGCTCCTTCAATGCGACCCATGCCCGATGTGCCGCCACAGGGTCTGCTACGGGAGTACCCTATCCCTGATGTGTGGGGCCATTCGGACGGACGTCGTTCTCCATGTCCAGCGACCGTGTGAGTCAAAGTTCAACAGTAGGAGTAAAGTTAGCGCATTGTACTATCGGGGACGCACCTTAAAAACACAGTATAGTACCGGTTCTGTTGTTGTGTGTGTCGTACACAGCTTACGGTGACCCCTCGGCTCATGTCCATTCACGTGCAGATCCCTGAGACTGGCGACGTCGGCAGGAGGCTGGCGGCCGGCGGCGACGGGCGTCCAGAAGACTTCCGTATTTTATAGACTCGTGCTGTGTCACAACATGTAGGCGTACAGCCTATCAGGACGTAGATCTCATCGACGCGGCCGTTCTGGTTCAAACGGCTCGTCGTTCTGACGTGTCTGCAGGGAATTATGACCAAAACTGTGTTTTTGCCACTGTTTTGTCCTGCTAGAAAATAGCGCCGTTGTGCGCCGCGTGTGTGTGTGTGCATCCACTAGGTCCGTGGCACTATTTAGGCTGTCTAGACCTCAGTTGTCATCTCTCTCTGCATATTTCAACATTTACAACTTCTGACACTTGTGTTTGTGTCCCTAGCCAACCCCTTGCTATTCTCACCTCCACCTGTGTGTGCTAGTGAGTTAGCTAGCTGGCTTGTACTGCAACGCTAGCGACAGCAGCGCTAGGAGCTGTCTCTCATGGTATCAGAGCGGCGAGCCAGTGCTCGCACAGCTGCGCAGCAGAGACGCAGCAACCGTAGTGACAGTAAGCGACCGCAGGCATTGCCTTGAGGAGCAGCAGCAGCAACGCCCCCTGTCTCGACGAGAGGACTCACCACCGTTTCCACCATTTTCTTAACACGTCCGTGACAGTTCCGCGGCCGTTTCACGCAAACAGCAGCTGTTCCGCGAAAACTCCACGGTTTTCCGCGGCGACGAGGTTTCCGCAGCAGACGCCGCAGCTCCGCGACCGCAACGAAACCCAGCCGGTGGTGCCGCGGATCTACCGCGGTCGGGCGCGGTGTTCCGAATTCGTCACCCCGCGGTGACGATCCCGCGGCAATTCCGCAGTGATCCGCGGATCCGGGGCGTCACACCGCAGCAGCTCCGCGGCGGTCCTGGAACACCGCCAGCGGCGCTCCACCGAGCTGGGCGCTCGCGAGTCCGCGGCAGTGCTGTGGCGACACAACAATCAGAAATCGCGGCAGCTCCGCGGTGATCGCGGAACATACCGACGGGGTGCCCCGACAATTCTCGGCACTTCACCGCGTTCCGCACCAGCACCGCCGTGGTGACCGTCCGCGACCGCGGTGGCTGTTCGCGGCAACCCGCCGCAGCTCCGCAGCTCCGCCGCACCCCCCCCGCGCAACCCATCCGCGGTGATCCGCGGTGCACTTCCGCGGTGAGGTGTACCGAAGGGGTCCACGGAGACATTCCGCGGAGGAGTTCCATGGAGTTAAGGTTCCGCGGTGAGGTGGTCCGCGACAACAACAAAAAAAAACAAAAAAGGGGGAAGGAGAGAGAGGGGGAACCAGCCACCATGCCGAAGCTCACCCCCTCCAGCGCCGACGCAGCTGCCGAGGGCAGCACCGTCAGCGGCCAACGCCGACCACCGCCATCATCACCACCGCGGCAGCAGCAGCAACAACAGCAGCAGCAGCAGCAGCAGCAGCAGTAGCAGCTGCAGTAGCAGCGGCAGAAGCCGCCGCCACAACAGCAGCAGCAGCAGCAGCGGCCGCCGAGCCCGCCGACATTGGCGCGCCAAGTGCGCGCGCTGGTGGACCTTCAGGCGGAGAGCCGCGATATCTTGACGAAGCAGGTTGCCAAACTGCAAGATCTGGTCAGGAGCTTACTGCCCCAGCAGCACCAGCAGCATCCGTCGACTGACCCGAGCGAGGACCACCTCGCCCACGGCGGTAATGCTGATGAAGTCACAGAGAACCTCTCCGACTTCGGCGAGGAGGGCGAGGAAGAGGTGCTGCGAGCACGCCTCATCCGCCTGGAGGCGCGTCGCAGAGCGCGTGAGGCCAATGCTGCCCTCCAGGGCACCAGCTCCACTACCAACACTGACCCAAGCTCATCTCGCCGCCCACTGAGCTTTGAGGAGCTGGCTCTGCGGGCCCGCCTGGGTAAGGGGATTGCCTCCTCAATGCCTGGCCCCGCAGTGGCTTCGGCCGTTACCCTGCCGACGGTCAAGCCACCCAAGTGGTTTGAGTCAGACCCGCCCGTCTTCCGGACTGGGAACGAATTCAAATCCTGGGAACCGCGCTTCCGTATGTGGGCTATGAGCGAGGGAGTCCTTCCCTACTACCTCACTCCATACCAGGCATCTGACCCCGCCCAGGCACAGATGGCAGTCCGTGCAGCTTCCGGCCTGATGAAGGCCGCCCCGGACTTCACCAAGGACTTCAGTCGGTTCCTTGGCGATCCGCTGACCGGCTCAGGAGCTGACCCTTGCGCGGCATGAGCACTGGTCGTCACCCTGTTTGAGGGCGCCACCTTGGCTTTGACGTCCCAGCGCCTCGCCGACTTCAACTCCCTCTGCCAAACTGCTCGGGAGTCCGCAGCCGACTACTGGCGCCGGGAGACCCAGCAGTACGAGGAGCTTGGAGACGACGCCCCAGCGCAATACTCCGCCCTCCAGACTATCCTCTACGGCATCCACCCCGACTACGCGCGCGTCTTCAGCAACTTCGACCAGACGCTACTTCGCGACATGGCAAGCAACGGGACCCTACTGCGCTGGGCCACTCTCCACTTTCTGGATGTCGCAGGCATGGATGCCGCGAACCGCGCTCGCCATAGCACCGCTTCAGCTGCAGTTGCCGCCGCATCTCCCTCCCCGCCGTCTACAGCAACGGCGGTTCCGGCTCAGGGGAAGAAGGGCCACAGAGCGTCGGGTGGTCGTTCCAGCGGCGGGACCAGCAGCGGCACCAGCACTGGCAGTGTCAGCGGCAGCAGCAGCAGCAGCGGCGGCAGCAGCAGCGGCTCAGGCAGCACGACGGGACACCGGCTCGTGTGCTTCAACTACGGTGGTGACCATCGCTATCCTGACTGCACTCACCTGACAGGACGGCCCCTGGATTGGGCGAAGGTCACCCGTGGGCTGCAGCACGCGCACGAGGCACGCATGCACCAGACGTCCGGTGCGACCGCCCGCTCGGCTGCCACTACCGCAACCGTCCCAGAGGAGTACGCCGCCACAGCAGCCTCCTCCACGGATCCTCGCGACCAGGCACTCGCCGAGCGCGACAGGACGATCGCCGAACTGCACCAGCTTCTCGCCCTGCGCTCATCTCAGGGAGGTGCGAGTGAGTTGATTGAGTCGAGGGGTCCTACTGCCTGTGAACTGCCTGTGTCGTTGCGTGATGATGCCGGTGGTGGTCCCCATGCCCTGCCATGTGCGCGTGACAGACCCGATGACGTGTCTTGGTTGCATGCATCTCATACACACTCCGTTGCTCGTCTCGCCGTGTCGCCTGTCGAGCAACCTGCTGCCGCGCCTTGTTCCGTCGCCGAGTGCCACGTTGCCCCTTGTACACGGGTCACAGATGCCACGTGGGTCGTGGACTCTGGTGCCACCCATCACATGACGTGTCATCGTGACGCCTTTGTCGTCTTGCATCCCGTTGGCACTGTTCGCTCTGTTCGCACTGCAACCGGCCATGAGGTCCCTGTCCAGAGTGTTGGGGTTGTGCAGTTCACCGGGCCAGCTGGTCGCGTATACATCTCCGACGTCCTCTTTGTCCCTGATCTAGAACTCAGCCTGCTATCTGTCCATGCTTGCACCAAGATGAGCCTCGGTGTCACGCACACGGCTGCCGATGCTTGCATCTTTGTGCGAGACACCGAAGAGACCGTCCGCAGTGGGACGGTCGTCGATGATCTGTACCACATTGATGGGTGTTCTGCGAGTGCACCCCCTTTACCTCCCTCTTCCGCTGCCCGTGTTTTCGTCGCTGGTGATCTGTCCCCCGAGCACCACCGCCTCCTGCATCGACGTCTTTGTCATGTGCACCTAGGGGCTTTCGATAGACTGATCCGCACTCAGCCTGCTCTCGGTCTTAATGCAGCGTCCTTCGAGGTGCCGCCCACGACCGACTGTCTGGCCTGTGCTGAGGGAAAAATGCACGGGTCTACTTATCCTACGTCTGTCTCCAGGGCTCGTCGGCCCCTGGAGCTTGTCCACTCCGACCTTATGGGTCCGCTCCCTGTTGAGTTTCAGGAGGACCGCGGTCGCTACGTTTTGACGTTGACTGATGACTTCACACGCATGCGCTGGGTCTACAGCTTGCGTCAGAAAAGCGATGCAGTCATTGCAGTCCGCATTTGGCTGGTCATGGTCGAACGCCAGTCTCCCCACCGCCTTCAGACTTTCCGCTCGGACAGTGGCGGCGAGTACCTCGGTGACATGGCACGCTCCTTCACCGAGCTCGGTGTCTTCCACAACCTCTCTGCTCCTGCCACCCCCCAGCAGAACGGTGTCTCTGAGCGCTGGAACCGCACCACGGAGGATGCGGTCCGCGCCATGCGCACCGACAGCGCCATGCCTGAGGCCTTTGCCTTTGAGGGCATGGCATACAGGACCTGGGTCTGGAACCGCATTCCCACGGTCCCCTCCCAGGTCACCGCACGCCCTATGAATTGTGGTATGGGCGTCGCGCAGACCTGCGCCTGGCCCGTGTCTGGGGCTCCCTTGCCTGCGTCTGGTTCACGCCGGAGCAGCAGGGGAGCAAGCTCTCTCCGCAGGGCCGCCTCTGTGCCTTCGTTGGCGTCGCCCCGCGGTCAAAGGCCTGGCGCTTCAAGGACCCTGAGCGCCGCCGCATCGTGGAGTCTCGTGACGCTCTCCTCTTCGAGCATCTCGCCTTCCGCGACCTTGCTCGCATCCACGCTCTGCGTGCTGCTCATGTCCCTGGGTGTTCCGGTCCCCGTCGTGTGGGGGAGGCTCCTGGCCCCGTCTAGTGCGGTCACTCCGTCGCCGGCACCCCCGGGGCTGTCCCCAGCGGTTGAGCCCACCTGCACTCCCAGNCTTCCGCGTCTGAGGCTCAGTCTGACCCTGCGTTCGCATCCGTGTCTGGCGCTGAGCTGTCCCCGTCTCCGGCCATATACGTGCATGCGTCTGTCGTGGGCCTGTCCCCAGCTGTTGATGCCACGCCAGCCTCGAGTGGCACGCCTGCCGTGCGGTCCACACCGGCATGTGAGTCAGCAGCGCCCACTGCTCCTGCCCCGTCGGACCCCTACACACGGGCACCCGGCGGACGTCTCCGCCCGCACCCCACGCGTAGCGTCGTCAGCGGTGATCCGGGCACAAAGGTCCTCGGCCTGAGTGCGCACGGCCTTACTGAGGTTCACCCTGGCTGTGCCACTGGTGAGGCACTACTTGCTCATGAGCGCGGTCTTGCTCGTGACGTCGCTGAGTCCATGGTGACGGTCGACCCTCCCTCTGCAGCTTATGCCCTGGCTACACAGAGTACACCAGTGTTGGCTCNGTTGGCGTCGCCCCGCGGTCAAAGGCCTGGCGCTTCAAGGACCCTGAGCGCCGCCGCATCGTGGAGTCTCGTGACGCTCTCCTCTTCGAGCATCTCGCCTTCCGCGACCTTGCTCGCATCCACGCTCTGCGTGCTGCTCATGTCCCTGGGTGTTCCGGTCCCCGTCGTGTGGGGGAGGCTCCTGGCCCCGTCTAGTGCGGTCACTCCGTCGCCGGCACCCCCGGGGCTGTCCCCAGCGGTTGAGCCCACCTGCACTCCCAGCCGTGCCCCGTCTGTGGCTCGCTCTACCCCTGACTCTCCGCTGTCGCCCGAGTCTGCGTCCAAGTCCGCTTCCGTGTCTGAGAGTGAGTCTGACCCTGCGTCTACTTCCGCGTCTGAGGCTCAGTCTGACCCTGCGTTCGCATCCGTGTCTGGCGCTGAGCTGTCCCCGTCTCCGGCCATATACGTGCATGCGTCTGTCGTGGGCCTGTCCCCAGCTGTTGATGCCACGCCAGCCTCGAGTGGCACGCCTGNGGCACTACTTGCTCATGAGCGCGGTCTTGCTCGTGACGTCGCTGAGTCCATGGTGACGGTCGACCCTCCCTCTGCAGCTTATGCCCTGGCTACACAGAGTACACCAGTGTTGGCTCCCGATCCCACCAGCCTGCCTGAGGCCTTGTCGGCCCCTGATGCTGAGCAATGGCGCACTGCTTGCCAGGCTGAGCTTCATGCCATCCGCGAGCACGGCATCTTTGAGCAGGTGGACTTGCCAAAGAACCGCAAGGCCATCAAGGCCAAGTGGGTTCTACGCAAGAAGCTTAAGCCAGACGGCACTGTGGAGCGCTACAAAGCGCGTCTGACAGCAAAGGGCTTCTCTCAGGTCCCCGGTGTGGACTACACCGAGACCTTTGCCCCTGTTGGGCGGATGACGACCACACTCACGCTGCTGAGCCAGGTGGCACAGCACGACTGGGAACTCCATCAGATGGATGTCAACAACGCCTTCCTAAACGGGGATCTTGAGGAGGAGATCTACATGGTCCAGCCACCCGGCTTTGAGGATGGTACCGGTCGCGTGTACCGGCTGCGGAAGGCCTTGTACGGCCTGAAACAGTCACCGCGCTGCTGGAACCTGGAGATCACCAGCACGCTGAGACGCGCTGGGTACGTTCAGAGTGATGCTGACCCATCCCTGTTCATCTCACAGTCCCCAGCACCGCTCGCTGCCATCCTCGTCTACGTGGACGATCTTTTGATCGCCTCGCCTGACCTGGGAGCAGTGAACGCCGCCAAGGCCGTTCTCTCCTCAGCCTACAAGATGAAAGATCTTGGTGAGGCCTCTGTTTTCTTAGGGATGGAGATCGTGCATAACCGTGTTCGTCGCACACCCCGTGTCCATCAGGGACGCTACGCAGAGACTGTGGGGGAGCGCTTTGCCGACCTCCTTGCTGTCGTCCGCACGACCTCCACGCCCATGACCCCTGAGGGGCATGCCGTCCTAAAGGTGGATGACCCAGTGGACCTGGGGGAGCCAGTTGATGTGACCCTGTACCTACGAGTCATCGGCTCGCTCATGTACTTGGCCACCACGACACGGCCCAACATTGCCTTCACTGTCAACCTGCTCGCCCAGTTCTCGCAGGCTCCGCGCCAGCGGACGCTGGAGGCCGCAGTCCGGTGTGTGCGCTACATTTTGTCCACCGCACGCTTCGGCCTGTGCTTTCGCGAGTAGGTGTCCGTGGTGCTCGATGGGTACACAAACAGTGACTGGGCGTGGAGTCCAGATGACAACAGCCGCACCGGCTACATCTTCCTCATTGGAGGCACTGTAGTGTCCTGGCAAAGTGGGAAGCAGGGCTGCATCGCACGCAGTACTGCTGAGGCAGAGTATGTTGCCCTAGGCGCCGGTGCAGCGGAATGTGTCTGTTGCGTGAACTGCGTCAGTCCATTCCCCCTGTGGTTCTCCAGTGTGACAACATGAGCGCGGAGGCCATCGCCAAGAACCCAGGTGTGTTCCATGCACGCACGAAGCACATCAATGTCGAACATCACTTCGTACGTAATCTGGTTGATCGTGGTGAGATCCGAGTCATCCACGTGAGCACTGACAGGCAGTGCGCGGATTTTCTGACCGAGGCTCTAGGTCGTTCAAAATTTCATGCGGCCACTCGTTCCGTTGGACTCTGCCCCATCCCTGTTGCAGGTTGATTTCTCATGTGCCACCCTGCTTGTGCTCTGCGTACTGCCTGCAGCGGCTGTGTGTTTTGTGCTCTGTACAGCGCTGGTGTCTGCATGTGCATGGACGTGTTCGCCCTCCAGTCATGGGGGAGTGTTGTTGTGTGTGTCGTACACAGCTTACGGTGACCCCTCGGCTCATGTCCATTCACGTGCAGATCCCTGAGACTGGCGACGGTGGCAGAAGGCTGGCGGCCGGCGGCGACGCGCGCCCAGAAGACTTCCGTATTTTATAGACTCGTGCTGTGTCACAACATGTAGGCGTACAGCCTATCAGGACGTAGATCTCGTCGACGCGGCCGTTCTGGTTCAAACGGCTCGTCGTTCTGACGTGTCTGCAGGGAATTATGACCAAAACTGTTTTTTTGCCACTGTTTTGTCCTGCTAGAAAATAGCGCCGTTGTGCGCCACGTGTGTGTGTGCATCCACTAGGTCCGTGGCACTATTTAGGCTGTCCAGACCTCAGTTGTCATCTCCCTCTGCATATTTCAACATTTGCAGCTTCTGACACTTGTGTTTGTGTCCCTAGCCAACCCCTTGTTGTTCTCACCTCCACCTGTGTGTGCTAGTGAGTTAGCTAGCTGGCTTGTACTGCCATGCTAGCGACAGCAGCGCTAGGAGCCGTCTCTCAGGTTCATCGTGCGAACCGGTAGAAAAAGCGGTTCACTTGATGAACCCGTTCGCGTGACCCTGAGTGGACGTCGGCACATGCCGCCGACATCGGGTGAAGGTGCGCACGGCGTCGGCAAACTCCACCGTGGATAATATCTCATTGCCGGTGGCCGCGTCCATTCGGCGAGGATTCATTGGCGATTAAAATGTACTGATCCGAGTGACGTGCTGACGTCTGCTACAGCGCGACGAGAACGGTCCACATGCATGGCTCCAGGTTGTGCGAACTTTTCGGCCGTCGACGGTTAACGACAAAACGAAGCGCATGCAGCCTGCCCAAGCTGGCATCATGCGAGGTTTCTTTATAACATGCAAGTCCATGAAGACTGAATACATCGTGCGAATAGTGGGTACCATAGACATAAAATTCGAATTCAAGTCGCAAACTGAAAACCATGGGTAGGGCAGTCATTTCGATTCCGACTATGGACACCGCATGCGTGTCAGTTTTGACTTTGGGCACCGCATTCGGCTCGCTTTTGACTTTGGACACCGCGGATCTATCGACCGAGACCATGGGCTCCGGAGTATTTCCGCCCAATTTTCATTAGTTGCGTCGCATTACGTTTCTCCTTGCTTTCTAGAGGAGTCTAGAGTACATGTGTGTGTGTGTGTTACCGTTCCCTTTATGGCTAGGTTCTTTGTCTTTAATCTTCATTCTGATTTGAATAGTTCTAATCGTTGCAAGTCACAGAAAGGGTTTTATTTTAAATTCATGAGGACGCTTGAGAAGACGAAGTAAGCATAAATTTAAAGATCACAAAACTCACCTATGTAATGTTATGCATTTTAATTTTTACAACAACTTGGCTGGTTGTTGGTGGTTTTTATCTGAATTAATTTTTTATGCCGTTATGATACGAGTATATAGCAACATACCCTTTAATCTGTGGATGGATGCATTGGGTGTTACGTTTTAGGGAATTGGGAGAGAATTCTTCTGCATGATCCGTTCACTACTGGCTCGAGAAAAGTCTCGTGAAGATTCAGTTCAGCCATCTTACGGTGACGTGTATCATGGTTTCGGGGTTGTCCACCAACTTCCTGTACGGAAGCACGTTGCTTCCACTTTGTGCGGGAACAAATTGTTGTAATGAAATGGAATCTGTTTTCGCCGTACTGGTATGGTCGCGTGTCCACAAGTATGACAGTCGAACTATACTTCGAATGTCCAAGGAATGATGGAAGTGTGGAAGACAAGCGTCCGGAGTTTTCAATCAAGGCGACGCAGGGCTCCTGTGAGTTGAATTTAGACGACTGTGTCGAGCAAAGCTGTTACTCGGTTTTGGCTTTTGAAGTGTGTGCTGAACCATTGGTTCACGGAGGAAAACCATGCAGCCTATGAGTACCATTTTGTCCTATATGAGATCGCAGCCGTGGGATCCCATCCATGTCTGAGCAATGAGTCATGACTCTCAATATGTCCGCGATGATTACATGGCGAGATTTCGGCCTTTACACCATCGCGAACCTTCTCGCCTAATCGCGATTGCTCATGTGCCATCGCGAATGGCCGTGTTGCGCCATCTGCACGCTTCCCCACATCGTCCATCTGCACGCCTCCAACATCATCTATGTGCACGCCTCCCCACGTCGTCCATCGGCTCCGCTCGCTCAGGGCTGAAAGGCACCTGCCGCGTGGATCCTTCGCCCTCGCCTTCCTCTTCTCTTCGAAGCGTTTTTTGCTCGGTACTTAGCGCTAGGGAAGCTTTTATCAACCTTTCCTCTTCGTCTGTGCGAGGTCTTGCGGTAATACTGGGCCGTAGGTGTGCAGGTCCCAGTCCGACTTCCCTTGCTTCGTTTCCGAGCTGTCACAAACTTCGCCACCATGGTAAGTGCACCCCCGTAGTCTAGAGTCAATGATCGTAGTTGGCGCTGAGCGAAGAAGCAACATCGCGGCAAAGGTGTATTTGACCGCTGGTGGACAGATGACTGCAGCTTCTTCAAAGTTGAGTCAGAGAGTTTCAGGGGTGAAGCAAGACTTGCACGGGGAAGGCCGCTGAATCAGCAGCTTTGTCGGCGCCGTCACGGCTGTTGGGGGCGCGAGGGCAGGACGTTCGGGGGAGAAGCAGGCCGTCCGTGGGCGGCATGCCTGCTGCTCGACAGATATCGATAAAAATCAGCTCAAAGCCGATCCAGTACACATGCACGAAGCGTCGTGGCCAGCCTGGTGCCAGTTGCGGCTCTTCCGTTTTCCTTTGTTCGCGTGCAATGCATCAGCTCCTGTCACCTGGACCTCATGTTCTATGCCTTTTTTTTCCGGTCGAGGTCTCTTCAGCAATTTCTGACTACTCTCGCTGATTTCCCGCCACTCCCACCTGTCTTCTCCCGTAATCAAGCGGGAGCCAGTGGCGGCATGTCCCAGTTTCAGATCATTTCCTGAAAGTTTTTGCAAGTCATTGGCTCACCCGCGCAAAGCGAGCGGCTTCTCTGCGTCACCGTCTACCATGCTGTGATGGGTCATCGAAGGCAACCCTCATCCTTCGGAAGATGCTGCAAGTGCCCGAATTCGGACTGTGACTCTCCATTCCTTGCAATGTTTCAGGTCCCTTTTGCACATGAAGTTTAGGCATACGACATGTACAGCTGCTTGCTCAGGTTGTGGATGACGTTGTGACACCTGACGAAGCAGGTCGTGTTGGCGCTGATCATCCAGCGCTGGAAGAAAGTGGCAGGTCGAAAGATGGAGCTTAGCTTCAGAGATTTGTGTGGCTTGTCCATGGAGAAAATCTGCCAGTGACTTGATTCGCAGCTTGTAGCTGCCTTGGAGGACACAGTTGGAGTGAACCTTTAGTCCGTGTATGGGTTCACCTATCGTCAATTGCGAAGCATTGATGTCCGGGAGCAGGGAAGCAGGATGAGGAGCGATGCAGATTGGGGAGTGGAGAGCCTGGTCGACCAGGACGAACATGCAGTGTGAAGGACAACAAAACAGGTCAAAGTGCAGAGGAGCAGGCGGATAGCAGAGGCAGCGGGCAAAGATGCAGTCATGTTGAAGCGCAGCGTGACAATTTGAAGTTGATTGTTGCAGGTTAAAAGTGTTGAGAGACAGGCTGAAGTGTAGAGAGACAGGTTGAAGTGTAGAGAGACAGGCTGAAGTGTAGAGAGGCAGGTTGAAGTGTAGAGAGGCAGGTTGAAGTGTAGAGAGACGGGTTGAAGTGTGGAGAGACGGGTTGAAGTGTAGAAACAGGTCGAAGTGTAGAGAGGCAGGCTGAAGTGTAAAGAGACAGGCTTCTCATTAGTCCTTTTCTCTGGCAGGCTGAAGTGAGGTTCAGCCTGCCAGAGAGGCAGGCTGGGTTTCAGAGACAGGTTGAGGTGGGCTGGAGTGCAGGGTGGCAGGTTGAAGTGTACGGAGGGGCAGTGGCGGCCAGCGGCGCAGAGGAGCAGAGATGCAGAGGGGCAGAGGGGCAGAGGGGCAGAGGGGCAGAGGGGCAGAG
>SZWC01010481.1:62981-78575 GCA_023375785.1 Penium margaritaceum | reverse complement strand
ATTGCCGACTGACATCCTCCCGTGAGCACTTCGACAACCGCTGCCTCAGGAAACCTTCATAACATCCCCCCCACCCCCACATCCCCCCCCCCCTTTATGCCAAACGGAACATGGGTGGTTCACAAAGATGAGGTGCGGAGCTGAAGACGATTCGAGGAAGTGGGATGAATAGATAATGTTTATAAAAAAGTAGGTGTACATTGATGTCAAGTGTCGAACATGTCGAGAGCATACATACAAGGGTTCACTTGGTCCCATGCCCCAACTTTGAACAAGAAATTGAAAGAATGCCCCACTAAGAAAAAACATTGAAGAACAATTCACCTCGTGGGTCGCCGCCACTCCTCGTGGGATCACCACTCCCACGCAATAATCGCGATCGAGCAATGACATCTTTGCTTGGGTGGGGAGGGGGGTTCGATTGCTCCCATGCCCTAAATTTTGTACATTAAATGAACCATGCCTCAAGTCTGAGCTTTGAATGAACCGTGGCCCAAGTTTGAAACTGAATGTGCAGGGTGCTACGACTTTGTACTTTTCATGACAGGATGCCACCACTTGGTTCAATGTTTTTGCCAAGGGCCCCCGCTCTTCACTCATTCCCATGCGTTTTCACAACGGGACCGAACAAGAGACTAACAATCGACCGATGACCCGTTCATTTTTCTTCTGTCCTAACAAGCAAACTCTGTAGGTTGTAATGCAACATGTCTTTAAACCTAACACCTATTTTAGAGTTCAATGTTCTATTCTTGCGTGGGCACCTATTGGGTCCCGCTATATCAGGCCCTATAGGTGCCCGCGGGGTCCACTGTAATTCTAGGTGGGGGGAGGGAGCATGCACGACGGGGGGGGGGGGGGGGGGGGGGGGAGGAACAATGTTTACACGTAAAAATGGGGGAATTGTGCGCCCCGAAAAGCAAACAAAAAATGGCAAAATGCGGGGAAACTACAAAATGGGAATTTTTGCTCGATTGCGGTTGAGCGATGACCTCTTTGCTTCTTTTTCCTGACAGACAAACCCCCTAGTTTGGTTTTATGTTTTGCGGGGACTCCGTCCGCGCAAAACATATAGAACCCTAAATCAAAATAGGGGGTTTCCATATTGAAAAAAAAGGTACGGTCATCCTAGGCACAAGGCACGTTAATTACGCGATCATAAAAGGTTCTGATTGCGCCAAGTAGATTTGTAGGGGTCACTGGAAAAGCACATGGTATGCATTTGAACAATCAAACCACGAAGTCATCTTCAACCACTGTGTCATCATGGAAAGGCAATTTTCCAGCGAATGGTGCAGCTGTCCTATGAAACGCTGGGTCGAACACATGAGGGAAGTTGCATTGAGCCCATGCGTTCTTCACCGTTGGCTCAGCATCGCGCACGTACTCCCACCCAGCATGGAACCAGCTGCACGATGCCTCCTTCAACACCTGCATATCGATATGCATGCTTCCCCTTTCCTCAAACTGTTTGTGCCCCACTCAAAAAACAACTCCCCTCTAGCTTGTTCTTAAACGGACGAATGATGCCTACATCCACAGGTTGTGCATTCACAGTTCATCCTGCCTAGATTTTAATAGTATGCATGTAGGGGAAATTCTCTCTAGCCAGTCCTGGAATGTCTTAGAGTACTGCGGATGCCAAGTGCCCAGCACGAGGAGAAGGTGGGCCTCACCCTCACGGACACCAAGCTCCTACATGTTTTTTTAGCAGGGTTTTACGATGTACCGCACCCAGTCTCACGTCGTGTCGCAATTGGCCCAGTGTGTCAGCGTAAAAACTAGGTGCCAACCGTCATCTTTGAGGACAGTGGCGCTCTTTCCGCGTACCAGGCTGCGATGTGTCTTGCCACCGAAGACCACCTGCATCGGGAGCAGTGCCCGTTCATTGACAAAGTGACGACCACTATGGTTTGACGCTTGTCGTCAAGTCTGACGATCCCAACGTCATCAACTCCACATGGTGCATACGTGTGGCCCATGGCATGCATCAATTGAATGCTAGTATGATCCGCGTTCAGCACCCTAAAGGGGACGATGCCATATAGCGTCACCATGCACGCCGCACGGCGGTGCATGGTGAGGACTTCATCCTCCCAGTTGGAAGGCACCTTCTGCACTGCAGTTGTTGCCAAATGCCATGACCATCCCAGCTCCTTGCGGATGAACCGGAGTACCCATGCTCGACTGAACGTGCGCAATCCCATGCTGTCAAGGTCACCAAGCGCATGCAGAGCGATGATGCCTCAAATCTCATGATGATTGCCCTTCGAGTTGAGGCCATGCCTAGCGTCTCTCACAGCTGTCAATCTTTATTTTCTTTTTGCCACAATCTCAGGCTTGTTCTCCATCCACACAAGCTTGCCTGCACACCCCTGTTTATACTTCTTTTCGTTCACAAGCGCAAATCGATCAGCACCTATGTTAGTGATGATGGAATCTGCATACTGTGGCTTGAGCACTTCCCTGTCCTCCACAAACCAGCCATGGATAGTGCAAGCTGCAAGTCGATCAAAACGCAATAGCTGTCGGGGGTTCAAAAGGTTTTTGTTTGAATGCTTAACCGCTGCGTACGCTGATGGATAAGCTTTGTACGCTTTGTAGATGGTTTGGAAGTGGCCACTTCCAAACCAATCACAATAGCGTCCTCTCTTTGAGTTTGTCGTTGACGATGACCTTGTTGTTATCCACTCCGACACTGAAAGGTGGAGGCATTTAGCGTCCGTGCTGTTGTCGCTGAACTGCCCATCTTCGCTATTACGACTGCTGACGTTACTACCATCATATGATTCATCCGATGGGGCGTCGTTGTTTGTTGCGTTAGTGGGGGGAATGTAATCTTTGTTGCCCGACGTAGATATCCGTCGTTGATGACCAATTTCCTAGTGTCCAAACGCTTGCGCAAGAGTTCATGACATTTTTTTGGAGGGGAAAAACCTTGGCCTTCCCTTTCTCTGGTGCTGTTGGTGCGCTCCGCATAGGGTGCACTTCATGGAAAGGGCATTGCGCCGAGACGGGCATGGTGGTAGCGTTAAGTGGAATGTGCGAAGGTCTAGTGCCAGGGGAGTAATTCAACATGCGCGGAGCTGCAAGAAAAATGTTGCATGTCTTCGCAACCTTGCATTTTTGGGTGTCAGCTCCAGTCATCACCAATGGAAGGTTGGAGGGAAGGGAGAGCGGCGTCGGGCAAGCCGGTGCGTCCTCAGGGTACGTCAAATATCCCTGAGGAGTTGATCGAGGACTCTCACTGTCATCATATCTCAACGCTCTGACCTTGCGAGGCCGGCCAACAGGCCTACGTGGGATGGGAGCACAAGCGGGTGCCTCGGTGCTTCCATGAGGCATCGAGTCCGCTCCTTTGGAAAAACCTTGGAGAGGAAGCGGGTTCATCGTGGCGAGGTTGCTGGTGGTTGACAGGACTGTCCATAAAATTTTGTTCAAATGTGCAAAGATGCATTCATATGTCCACATCAAGTATCCACAATGTAGCTAACAACATGCTTAAGGTCCCGCCTCTGGATCACGGTCCTTGCAACATGGTGATTGACTGGTTTGGCCAATGGAAGCGATTTTGTGCGCCTCTATGTGGCAGACTGGCATGAACAACAAACGGTCAACCATTGGAATTCATCGTTTGAAAGCATGAATCATGCAATTATTGTCAAAGCAAGATAATTGAGATAACCCGATCGTAGAAATAAACCCCTTCTTCGATGAAATAAAAAGTGCACCCTAAATAATTACAAAATGCTAAAACACTAATTGATTTTTTGGGCTGAGATCAGTTGTCCAAATCAGTGATCACTACTGTAAAAGACATAGGCCAGTGACGCCTCTACTCGTCGTCCATGACACCATTGACGTCTCTGCGATTATCGCAGGGCTCCTAGCTATTGTGCACGGAGTTGTAGCCATGCCACTTGACGAGATGTTTGGCTGTTTTTCCATGGCGTGATTGTCCAAGGATGTCTTCAATCACGTTCTATATATCCCCATCCACTTGGATGGGAGGCACAGGAGCAACATCTTGGCCAAGGAAGTTCTCATTGGGATCCCAATTGTGTTTGAGCTGGCTGACGTGAAATACTGGGTGAATCGCCATGATGTTTTGTAGGCGACGACGACCGTTGAGTGGGGTTTGAATTTGCTCAATTTCAAATAGGCCCAACCACCAGGATTTGAGCTTTGCGTAGTCTTGTTCATGGAGTTTGGTATTCGCCAAGCGGAGGAGGACGCGATCGCTAACGCTAAACACGTCATTATTGTGATGTTACTCTACTGCATGCTTCATAGCTGCTTGTGCACAACAAGAGTATGTTTCCCCACAAACACATGAAAAATCCTGACATTGGATGTCAACTACAGGATTATTTCTCCAGCTTGAAGTCTTGCCATTGTGGTGGGGAGTTTTTGCACACCACCTAGAACAAAATATTACCCGTTGTGATGGAAGTGGTGGAGATTCCTCATCATGTCTTATGACTATACTCGGTATTAAATATCTTTTTTGGTTTTTTACATGCAAGTTCAATGGTGAGCATTTTTTCTACCCACTTGATGGCGTGCAACCCGCATGAAGTGCGAAGAAGTTCTTTGAGCGTCTAATTGGTCCTTTCCGTTTTTCCATCCATTTGAGGATGGAACATTGTTGATAGCTAAATCCAATTGACATAATACTTAATAAAATTATTAAAAACCCGTTAGTATATCAGCCGTCGTTGTTGCTGATGATGGTACTTAGTACTTCATGCACTAATACGATCCAATTAAGAAATATTCTAGTGATTCTCAATTTCAATTTTTTTTGTTGATGTGATTTTAATGATCCTTAAGTTTGTATAAAAAGACGGGTTCAAGTTATTTCCTGTTCTATTTGAAATCATTCAAAAAGGGTTGTGGTCGCCTAAATTCGGCAACCAGCCGAGGTCAACACTTCTCTGATCCTACAATTTGACAATCGTGGTAGGTTGTAGCATCTGTTGGCGCGTGCATGCACGAATTACTCTTGGTAATGGTCATTGTCGTTTCATTTTTCCGTGTCCAGCATTCATTGCATTCTGCTAAACTTGCCACTGCTCTCGTGTCAATAGCGCACTAAACTGCAACGGCAAGTGCAGTCCCTGCATCGTCGGTAATCAAATGGGAGGCCTTGTATGTGTAGGATTCACTCCGGCACAACACCGACATCACTAACCCTTGTACTCACGTCCTCCTGCTTTCAAGTCATGGACAAGTTTCCAAAGGTTGCCTCTCCCAAGGTACGCACACGTCGTCTACACCATGCAGTGTATCAGAGTCCTCCGCCTCGTCCATCTCCATCCAAGCGACTTGTTTGTCGTCCACGCAAAGTTCTCGTGCTTACCGTCGATGACTCCATGGACGACCGTGCTTCACCTGCCTATGTCGTCAGCTCGCAGTCGTTCATCCGATAGGTTTCCTTCACTGTTGGTTTGATCTCCGACTTAAATTCTATCTAGTATTCAACAAATGTTTATGGAAGTAACTCCCAAGAGATGGTTTGAGAAAAACTCCTACGAACTCCTCTACGAGTGGTGTGAAGGCCTTTGGAACGGTCGCACACGTGTCAGGTGTCGAGGCCGGTGTGGTTGTGTCTGCTGCTATAATTTCTTCCGTTTCCCTTCCTTACACGTGGACTAGCCAGGCTTGTCCTTCCCGTCATAGATATTTCATTTCCATTTCCAATGAAATCGGTTGGCATTTTGCGAGTGGTGGAGATTCATCTACTGCTTTCACTTTTGCTACTTCTTGTAACCGCCACTACGTCATGGTTCGCTCGATCAGGGACATGTGTCATAATCTGCCATACATGGTGACATACACCGATCTAATTCTACATTCTACCTATGGATTCTGAATTGGAACCCAAGAGTAATTTTGTGGTCACTTATTGAGAAACTTATCAAGACCGTTTTGTCGTGGAGATCTTCAATTTGCAGTCGGAGAGGTTCCCAAAGTTAGTGGATATGTAGTCATCTATCAAAGGGTTCCCTTCACTGTTTTGGTTTGCAAACCCAGCTTGTGAACCATATGATTACTTATAAAGCTATGAAAATCTCCTCCATCACGTAGTGGCACTACCGTTTGGCAACTTTTACAGCCCCTTGATCTTAGCATTGTAAGTGGCACTGCCAATGCCATTGGCTGCTGCTTTCATTCACGGGAGGTTATCTAAGATGCCGAATATGAAAATTTCTCGCCAAATGTCATGTTTGAGGCCTTGTTATTGCAGAATCCGATTTTTCTTGGCATGAGGTCACTGCCGGTGATGATTTTTTTTAAATGCCATGTGTACTCTGTCACGCTGGACTATGGATGTAGGCATTGAAGCCTATACTATGCTTCAGAATTCTTGTCCATTTTTGTAAAGCATGCAGTATGGCACAGTTGAAGTCCACCCAGTTCTCTGGTGGAGTCAGAGAGTCATGCCACGTCAAACCGATGTGCTCGAGGGGTAGAATGCTTGCAATCGACAATGTGAGAGCGGTCATGTGAGCCGTTGATCCTGCTTTGCCGTTCTCTTGCTACCATTGGATGGTCTTTTGATCAAACCACCAACTCCATCCCTCTATGTTTTCAATGTTTAAAGCCCCCCCCCCCCCAAAGTTCCCCAGCGTGATTGTACTCCATAGTACAGGTTCACTCAACCTTCTTCCTCAATCATGTAAATAAAATCAACCAGGTCACGTTAAAATTTCTTCCCATCCACGACTACTGCAAGTCACCTCCCCATTTCTGCAACTGATTTTGATAGTTCAAGAAAACAATAAGAGTGCCCATGCAGGCTTCTCCCTCTTCCTAGCTCATCAGTAATGTTTTCAACCCCCTTAGACCACCATCACCTGCTCAACACTTCCTCCTTCTCCCCCACTATCGACGCTCCTCTCACATGGTGGACCCAGACCTATATTAAGCTCCCAAATCAGAAAGTTGTGCTATCCATCTCTCATCATATAAAGTCTGCACTCCAAGTATAGGAACATTCTCATGTACATCCTTCTGTGCTTCATCCAAGTGCAGAGGAGGTACCTCCCTACCGAGGACAATTATCCACGATGCAACTAAGAAGAAACAATCCTCCATTTTAATTCCATGTTTCCCTGGTTATCAAAAGGTACAAATGTTTTCATTGTTGGGTTTCCTTCCACTATTACACACTGTTGTCCTGCAATCAAGGGCTCCTATTTTTCTCGCCTAAATCATCACGAAACCATCCCTTATGGACCCCTGCAGTCTGATCATATCTCCAACACATTTGGCATCACCAACATGATGTCGTCTCACTCCCGAATATCCTTCTTCACCCGTCCCTCATTTCCCTTGTTGAAAGCATTCCCTGTCAAGAGTTTGTCTTCTACTCACTTCAACCATCTCAATGAGCACACAAAACCCTCACTTTAGTGAAAAGTATAGGTATCCTAGATTGGGAAACAAGAAGCAAATCCTTCATCTTTACTCAACATCCTCCAAAGCCTGTAAGTAGAAAATAGGGTCACCAATTAGTACCCAAATCCTATCTTTACATTGATCACTGAAAATGTAACAACACTTTCTATAGGGGTGGTTTAGCGCTATGACTCCCACATAATCCTCAAGAATACCATCGCTAGATCCCTTTCTTAATGTGATTTCTCCCACGTGAGACAATATTGTGCCTTGAAACATACCACCAAAAGGTGCATGTGTATGTTTCCACCTCTTTGGCACAAGTGAAGAAAACAGTTAATGAGATTGTAGATTGCGGCCCTTGCGAAAGAGGGCCGCTGTTGTGTGGGGAGAGGGGCATTGGGTTTAGGAAGCTCCAGAAAAAAACTTAGCCGACGTCAGTGGATTGGTGTTTTGATTATTGAAAGACCCCCTTCCTCTGCACAACCTCTTCCCCAACAAATGGACATACAATTTGGGTTGTCACAATTGAGGACCAAGATCAAATGGGTGAGTAGGAGAACACAAAATGGAGGATGGGTCAACGCGACGGAGATTCCGGCCAATGCCCATCGACCGGAATCTCTGCTTTCCAAGAGCGGGGAGTCCAAAACTCCAGTTTGTTGGTTTGTATATGAAAACCAAGTACAAAATCCACCCCCTTGCACTACATGCCATATTTTAGGCTTGAATCTTTGAGCAGGCACTTGATGGGCCCCGTAATATGTAAAGCAAGTTATCATTCAACAACATGGGAGTCTTTGCCCCCCATGCAAAATCCTTGCAACCCTTCCCCAGACAAATCTTAAACCACTCAACTGAGGACTTCGTGATTATTGGGGAAAAAACAATGATGTCAGCCTGTTGAAACCAAATTTCATTTGGTGTTCAAAATTTGAGTTTCAAGAAACCAGAGGAATACATCATTATCTATTCAAAACCTTAAAGCCACATGTAGGTTCTATGACAGGATTGAATTTACTCTCCCAAGCAGGGGACGATGGAGCCCTTCTTTGGATGAAATAGCTCTATTTATCTTAAAACGTAAAGTGTGACTCACATCCATCCACCTTGTATGCAAAAAGTAGCCATTTGCCTAGCCATCAGAACAAAAGCAACCATTCCTCCACCATGCGGGACCAAAGAAACCATCCTTCCAGCCTGCGTAACAGAATAATGCAGCTATCCATCCATTTTTCCATGCTTGATCGCAGTATGTATCATGAAATGGACATGGGAAAAATCATCACTTTGCATTCGGCTGATGCATGGTGAGGGAAAGAAATCATGTCATGCATGGATGCCGCATGGTATGTCATGCCAACATGACATTTTTTCTAACATTTCGGGCTTCCTCTCGTCTTTTCAGCACATCATTGGCATCTGTGTTATTTTCTATGTTGTGTCAATGTATGCAATAGTTACCGTGCGACGTTGTCATATGCGCTTTCTCTGGTTAGCATTCTCATAGGCGTTGTTTTGTGTGCAACATTGTTATACCAGTAATTTTGTTCCAAAAACTAGGTATATGTATCTTGCACACTTTAGAAGAAACTTACAGGGAAAAAATTGTCCATTCATCTTCATGTAGAATTCCAATGTGCTCCTGAATTCTCAAAAGCACATGATATGTGAGGCGGAGGCAAGAGTTTTACGAAAGCTCTATGGCAAGTAGTCGCTCACACCTCACTTCATGTTTGTTTGGAAAGTATAACCTTGGAACCATGTTGAATTTTAATTTTATGAATATTGAGGATCATCCCTCATTATTTGTACCCTATTAGTGAACCGTAAATTATCAATGGGCACATATCCTTTAGATGTAGTGTTTGCACAATGTAGAGACGCTGACTGGAGTGAATCATTGCGATAGAGGTAGCTGCTTGTTTTGACACCACATAACTAAAAGTGATGATGCCACTATCCGATGTTGAGTTCATGCCGCAGTCTAACCATGAAAATATCAAAACGTGCTATCGTAGTGAGAACCAACCACATACGCTCATGTAACAGTGATGTGCCAAAACCTTCACACCCATTCTACAACTACTTTGGTGGACTCACACCGTTGTATACTTTTTTACCCTGGCAATAGATATGACGACGAGTAGAGAGAAAGGTTCGGTTTTAGATGAGCCCTAATTCCATCTGTTAACAATTTTTCTGATCACGTCATTTTGTTAATCTCTCACTGTATACACTCCTCCTGCGGTGGTCATGAGTATGCAGGCATGCTGGTACAGCGAGTGGAGGCATCAATTTGTGAAGGCATGCAACTCTCCTTCTTCTCACGGGTGGTCGCCTCCATCCCGACCACATGTCTCTCCTTCTTCATCACCAGAGCTTGACGTCCTATCATGTGCTTAGGCTTTTATAGAAAACCTTGTTTTGTCCCCTAGGTGTAACTGACCTTTGCTTGCTTTTACTCATGAGACCTATGCTCGACTTGAAAATCAGGCCAAGACTATGCCACCTCACAGGTGGCATATTGCGGGCCCCCTTTGGGGTGCACAGATTCGCTCACGCCCTTTTTTGGGCTGTCGAGGGCTTTTGCCCTCGAGCGAGCATGCTCGCCGGGGAGCGTTGCTCGCCAGTGTGACAGGTGAGGTCGATCAGCGACCTCACCCCCTGGTACTACAGTGGCTTGTTACTACCGCACTTGTAATCCTTTTTCAATCTGCCGCCATGGTGTTTTGGATCTAGCTTGGCCTAGGAGCCACCATTTCTCGTGACGTTTGTTGCAAAGGCTTCGTAACGCGAACTTCGCTGAGAGTGGGGCATTGAGTCAGCACCAAGTAGAAAAACGGGTAGCCGAGTAGAGCACGGAAGTAGATCCACGCAGCCACCGTGAAAGCAGGCCGCGCGAGGCATAAGGCGCGTCAAAATCACATCCCTAGGCCGTGTCCTATGAGTGGTGGCGATGGGAGAGGGGATGGTCCACGTTTTGGGTGGAAAGGGAGCAAGGGGGGAGAGCCCAAGCGCTATTTCACCTCTCATGAGATGACAGCGGGTTCCCTAGCTCTACTGGCATCTGAGCACGTCCCAGGTGGCCTGGGCAACAGTTCTTAGGTCAAGGTAGGCAGTTCCTATCAAGCCTTGGGCTCACGGCAGAGAACTGGGCCAAAATTGGGCTCGGTAAATTGCTGTCAAAATTTTATTTGGCTGAAGGGGGTTGTCCATAGCACTTGCCCAGTGCCCTTAGTCCCCAAGCAATCTGCTAGGAGCCATGAGTGCAGCTGAAACTACACGAGGAGGGACCGGTGCTAACATTGGGGTTAGCATAGGTGTCAGTTTCGGTGCTGGCACTACCTCCACCGGGATGACATGGGACGAACTGAGCAAGGTTCTGTCTCATAAGACCTAACACCGCCACTGTTGGGTGTGCATGATTTTCTCTCATGGAAGGACGTTTTCCTCTCATGGGCGGTGGAGCACGGTCTTGAGGACTACTACCTAGCCCCCCTGCAGATGCGCGAGTGCTCCTCAGAGCATTCAATGCTCTAGTTCGCACGCTCCCAGAGGACTAGCATTATGCCGTTTGCTATTTTCGCTTTGGAGGCAAGGGGGAGGACCTTGAGAATCCACGTAGTGGCGACCCTCGACCTCACGATGCATGGAAGCACCTGGCCACCCGAAAGGAGGAGCAAGGAATGGCCCTGGTCATTTCCCCACGTGAGAAGCTTTACAACCTCTGTCGAAAGATGGGTGCTCCTGTTGCCAAGTTTTGGGATGCCGTAATGGATCTTCGCCGGTGCATTCTCGTTCTCGGTGCCTCTTGCACCATCCCAAAGTGGTTGGACCCTGTTCTTGTTCAACTTGGCCAGCCCTACAAGGACTTTCAGCATGGTCTACTTCGGTGGCTAAAATTCGCCGCCATCGAGAACACCGACTTGACAGAGGTGTTCAAAGAGTTGTGCAACTACGAAGACATCATACGAGGTGAGGCACATGAAGATGAGGATGTAGTAGCAAGTGCATTTGTGCACCAGGACGGAGGCACCTCTCATCCCTCTCACCAGCATTAGGGTGGAGGAGGCAGAGGAGTTAGGGGAGTCACTGGAGGCAGAGGCGGGCAAAGGTAGCAAGGGACGAGGTCGCGGCCAGGGAGCAGGAAACCGCACCTGTAACTATTGTGTAAAACCGGATCACTACTGGACGGTCTGTCCGTCTCTCCAATGCATTATGAATCCTACTACGCAGCAGGCACGTCCAACGGTGGGCCAGCCACTCACACCGTTCTCTTATCCTAGTCAGCTCCTGCACCCCCCAGCATGGGCGACGCGACCTGTTGCAATACCACGAGCACCGGCACCCTTTGGGAAGACAACTTCTGGTCCATTGCACTTGTAGTCGCCCAGGCATCCAACAGGCTCTCCTCCATCTCCACTACAGTACCAGGGGCCTATCTTGGTGTCCTCCTATGCCACTTCACCAGCTCCTATTCCGGCGTGGGCGCAGAGGGTGTACGCCGAGATGATTGAGCCACAGTAGCCCTTTCCTCTTCCACCCGGACCAGGGTAGAGCGCTCCCATGGAGCTGCACCTACTTGAGCCAATAGCCAGCTCACAGCCACCAGGTCAGAGGTTGGGTCACATGCACATTACCATAGCGCATGCGCTACCTATGCATGAGTGGTTGTTTGACACTACTGCATCGCATCATGTATCGCCACATCATCAGCTGTTCATCACATTGCATGCCACACATGATATTGAGGGTATGAAGTTGGGATCTGGAGAAGTGTTGTTGCTTGAAGGTATGGGGACGGTGGCTCTTCAAGCATCAGACGGGGTTCTATGGTTGACTGGTGTCTTGTATGTGCAGGGTCTGAAAGTGAACTTGCTGTCGGAGGGGCAACTAGATCAGCAAGCCAATGTGTCTGCACTTACACAGAGCCAACGTTGCATGCTCTTTGATACGTCTGGTAAATTGCTTGTTGATTGACCGTTGCACACCGACATGTTGTACAAACTGACCTTGTTCCCTTTTGTCCAATCACAAGTGAACCGCCCCCAAGTGCACACTGTCACAAGAAATGATGAAAAACAAATAGAACTCATCCATCACCGTCTTGCTCGGATCAACACTGAAATTGTCGCCTACTTACTAAAACACACCCCACCACATGGCCTGCTTCCCAGCGATTGTCCTCACGGTCTCAAATCAGACACGTGTCTTGAGTGATACGAAGGGAAGGCCCATAGGCAAAGCTTTCCTAGATCAGTCAATGTTATAACAAAACCTCTTGACCTGCATGCACTGGTGCATGCAGACCTGACAGGATCGATGCCAGTGCCCTCAATTCAATATGGGTCACTGTATGTCTTTACTCTCACTGGTGACTACAGCCGCTTTCGTTGGGCTTTTCTGTCAAAAACTAAAGGAGATTCCCAGCGTGTAATTCCTGAATAGATTCGTCTAGCTGAGAGATAGACCGGTTGCTCATTGCTCAAGTTGCGAACAGACAGAGGAGTAGAGTCTTGGCACACTTACAACACAACTGAATGGAGAGGAGTCGAACATCAGTGTACAACCCCATACACGCCACAAAAGAATGGAGTGGCTGAATGTTGGCACATAACCCTTCGTGATGTCTTATGCATATTGCTTACTGATTCCGGTATGTTGTTTGGGTTCTGAGAAGAGGCCGTAACATGTATCACCTGGGTATAGAACCGTGTGCCACAAGGGCCACTGCCTGGCCCTGGGAACGTTGGTTCCAAGAGAAGGCTGAGTTGAGGTCAGCCAATGTGTGGGGTACAATGGCCTGTGTTTGGTTTTCACCATCACAACAAGAGAAAAAAACTGAGTCCACATGGTCGTTGGTGTGTTTTTGTTGGGGTGTCACATGCCTCCAAGGCATGGCTATTTTGGGACCCCACAAACCATTGCTTTATCAAAAGTACAAGTGTCTCCATTCTAGAACACATGCCCTACAAGTCATTTCGCACACGGAGTCATGCACCTGCCCTTGCCTTGCTTTAAGACTACCGTGAGTACGTGACTGTACAGGTCATTATGCCTTTCCAGCTACAAGAGTTAGGTTGTAGGACTCAACCAAAGCAAGGCAGAGACATGGTCGATCCCGTGACAAGAGACTTCCTTTCACCTACACACTTGGAGAGCACAGACTCTAGTGAAACTCAGGTACCGCCAGGTCTCACGCCGCTGAACCCTCACGTGAAGTCAAGGAGTGAAGGAACACCACCACCCAACCCGGTGCGGCGATCCTTGTGTGATCTGCCCAGAGTTGTTTATAAGTAGTTTTACCATATTGTCGGCACCGTAGTGACGGATCACGCTATAAGTGAGCCACTGACCGTGGCTGAAGCCAGGGGGCGTCCAGATGCTTCTAAATTGGAACAAGAAATGGTGGCAAAACTGAATGCACTGCTTAAGCATGAGGTCTTTGAGTTGGTGCCTTTGCCACTTAGCAGGAAGGCTATCAATGTTAAATGGATGTTCAAACTGAAAAGAAACCTCAAAGGTCTGATTGAGAAATACAAGGTAAGGTTGGTGGCAAACGTTTTCCATCAGATCCTAGGACAGGACTTCACAGACACATGTGGGCCTGTGGGTACGTATGGAACCAGCAGTGGCTGCACGTGAGGATTGGGAAATCCACTAAATGGATGTCAAAAATGCTTTCTTCAATGGACCACAGGAAGAAGAATTGTATGTGCACCAACATGAGGGCTTTGAGGACAGCACAGATGGGGTATGGCTCCTACTTAAGACCCTCTATGGCTTAAAGAAAGCGCCTCCGTGTTTGAACAAAGAAATCCGAAGCACCTTGGAGAGTGGTCAGTTCACATAGTTCACCTTGGAGAGTGGTCTGTGATCCATCACTGTTTCTACGTCGGGATGAAGGTCTACCTGTTGCACTATTGGTCTACGTGGATGATCTCCTAATCTTGTCTCCCTCCCTCACACCCATTGCACAAGCCAAAAGCATTGCTCACTAATTACTACCGAATGACAGAACTTGGTGATGCACAGAATTTACTTGGCATGACCATCACACGTGAGTGCACAGCACGGACACTGTCACTTCATCAAGGTCGATTCATTGCTCACCTCATTACGCGTTTTCAACACTTGGTACAACACCCTCCTCGACAAAGCACTCCCATGAGTCCTATCATCTACGCACAATTGGTAGATGCGCGCACCACAGATTACGGCCCCGACGCAGACCCTACACTCTACAGACAGAACACTGGCAGTCACTTATATCTTACCTCCACCATACGTCTTGACATTGCAATGTGCTCGCTCGGTTTAGTCAGAAACTATGTGGTACACACCAGAAAGCATTACTGAAGCTGCTATGTTATGTGTTGGACACTACAACTCTTGGTCTTGTGTTTCCCCTTAGCACAGGTCCAACTCCTGATGGTTATTGTAATATGGTTATATGGTCAAGTGGCACGGCAACGACGGCGTGCACAAAAATTGGGAGCCCAACAATAACCTCTGAGACATGGATCATCCGATGGGCGGCTTCTTTCACCATCACCGGCCTATGCCTCCTAGCGCGCACGGATGTTGCGGCTAAAAGGGGGGAAAGTGTTACGTCCCTAACGTACAGGATTCCAGAAACGTTGCTAGTGGGCCTTTGTGTTTGTACAACCATGGCCCACATTGCGACGAATTCAGGATTTTTACGCCGTTTGGTCGAGGGCATTGTGGCCAACTGCTATGACCCTCTGGTGTTCCGTTCCATAAGTTTCTAAAAGCTTTAAATACCATCCAGAAATTTCGTCACAAGTATCGCAAGCTCTATGGATGTTTTGCTATGGTTCGGACATCTTCTAGACGACGCTTGACTTTTATGATGAAGTGGGTCTATATTCTCGAAGACCCTCAGAATTCTTGGCGGAGCTTCTCAAATCAACCACTTATGGCCTAACCTCGCACACGTCGCTCGACTCAAACGCCAATGACCCGACCTATGCCTCATTCTTATTCCCGGCATTAAATATACATGCCCGACTCACTCGACACTTGTCATCGAAGTAGACTTGCCGCTAAATAAACATCATCCATTTATCCCAAACAAACCAATCGTCTACTTCCCGCATTTCATCCATGTGAACCACCTACGTTTTGCTGGACGTGTCTCCCCCCTCCGAACCCCCCCCCCCCCAA
>SZWC01010481.1:26304-41315 GCA_023375785.1 Penium margaritaceum | reverse complement strand
CGAGCTGCTGCTCGCTGGCAGCAGCGGGCTGCTGCTCGCTGCTTGCTCACTGCGAGCAGCGAGCAGCAGCAGCCGCGGCTGGCAGCTGCTGCTGCTGGCTGCTGCTGCGGCTCGCTGCAGCAGCTGCTGCAGCTCGCTGCTGCTGCTGCACGCTGCTGCAGCTGCTGCGAGCTGCGGCTGCTGCCTGCTGCCGCTGCCGCTGCTGTCGGCTGCCGCTGCCGCTGCCGCTGCTGCCTGCTGCCGCTGCGGGCTGCTGCTGCGGGCTGCTGCTGCCCGCAGCTGCTGCTGCTGCACGCTGCTGCCGCTGCTGTGCGCTGCTGCTGCCGCTGCCGTGAGCTGCTGCTGCTGCTGCCGCTAGCTGCTGCTGCTGCGTGCTGCTGCGAGCTGCTGTTGCCGCCTGCTGCTGCTGGCGGTGCCAGTCACTGCACCTGGGTGACGGTCGCCGCTTGCGTCGTCGCCCGCAGACGTCAGACGCCGCCTGCCGCTCACCTCCTCGCGTCACGCGTGGGGGTCAGTGCTGCCGAAAAAATTTCGGCAGCATTTCCCCTGGCCCAGTGGCCGTGGGAAAAAATCTGACGCCGCCACCAGGCGGTTCAATGCTGCCGGAAAAAATCCGGCAGCATTTCCCCTGCACTGGCGCGTATGGAGGTCCGCCGGCGTTGTCTGGCACCTGTTCGTCAGTCTTCTGCTGCTGCTGCTACGCTCTCGCTCTGATACCAAAAAGGAATAGCCTAGGCAGCAGGTTGGGGCAGCAGCGTTGTTGATGCAGCGCGNCCACACAGGGCCATGCAACATGCAACTGGGACCCTAGGCAGTGCATGACGATGCAGACGCAATGGAATGCGCTGGAACGCATGCAAGCAGCAAATGCGGTGTCAATGACCGCCGGCAGCACGACCGCCGAGGAGGCCTGCCGATGGAGCTGAGCGCGTCGCCTGAGAGAGGAGGCTCCAGCGAACTGCGAGAAGTCCTCAGCGTGCGTCGGCTCCACCGGACGACACTCCATCAGCGTCGAGTCTCGCCGTCAGTCATCTGCACGCCGATGTACACAAGCCGGGAGGACACAACAGAGCACAATGAGAGATGTGCAAAAACCAACAGTAGTTGCTTTCAAAAGCTCTCTCCCACCCACAAAAAATATTTTTCGACGTCGACTCGACGTCTATACTTGCAGCGCAAATATGGACGCCGATTCGACGTCGACGTCAATTTGCTTTTGGCGTACTTCTCATGTCGACGTCGTCAACATGAGAAGAGCGCAAAAAAAAATTGACGAGCTGTCGATCGGACCTCGTCCGGTCGACAGCCCGATAGTCAAACAGGGAGTCGACGGGGTGGCTATCTACCGCCAGCCAGCCCGTTGGAGTCCCATCGTCGCCGTATCGAGCCCTCGTGCCGGTATCGCGGGTATCGGAGTCGGTATCGAGTAGCCGTCCAGCTCGATAACGATACCGGTACCGATACTTTTTTTCTTTCTAGTTCAAGGACTATTGAGCGGAGCGAAAGTCGTAAAACACAAAGACAGTGTGAGAGAGAGAGATGGGGGTAGAGTGTGAAAGAGAGACCCGTGAACGTAAAGAAACACTTAAAATATACAAAGAATTATCATGAGCATGTAAGTCGTTTTCAACTCTCGCTATACATATTTTTTTAAATAGTAAAAGTATTAGCATACGGGACCTAATCTGTGTTTGCGTCAACGACTAAGGTTTTCTTTTCATGTCGTCGGGCGTATGTCGGTGGAGTGTGGAAGTGGGTATGCGGAGAATAATATTTTTCCCCATACGATTTTTAGCTCGGTGGACATCCGAAGTATGTATTTTTAACAGTGGCCATCGGAAGTCTTATGTACATATTGTGGACGTTATACGCATGATTCTGCAAAAGTGGCCCTCATATGCTTTATATGCGAAAACTGGGTGCGACGTTATTTAGTTGCGAAGTCAGTGGGTATACGGGACTTGTACCCAATAATAAAGTTCGTAAGAGGGTCCTATTGCATCCAATACATAAAACCACCACTATGACGAGAGGTCGTGTAAGACAAAGTGAAAAGGATATTTTACGAAGAGAAAAAATAGAATGGCGGAAATGCACAATGCAACCATTACGACATACCTTAAGGAGGAAATGGAGTTCCGGCACCACTGTGAGTGGCTTCCGATGACCTACATTTTGAAATCCTGGTCTCCGAATATAAAAAATGTATAATGGGGTTGACCATAATCATATATCGCCCCAAATAGTGAACTGCGAGAAGACCAGAGGAAAAAGGGGCGGATCGTAACTTTGTCGGATTCCGCATCAGAACCCCTGCCCTCACATGCCCTGGGACTGGTTTGCGGCTCAAAAAGGTTCATGGATGAGAAGCGGCAGAGGCACACAGTCCCCTCCAAGTTAATGGTGCGTAAAGGTTAAACTTAAGTCCTCCAAATTGTAACATTGCATATTACGCAGTGAACGGACTGGAAACTTGCCCCACTGGGCCAAAAACGTACCCATTCATCGCCCCACAGGCCAGGACATATTCAAGACAAGTGGCACACTGGCGCTACATTCCTCCCACACACGAATGGACCCTCCCTTGGTGTCCAAAATGGGTATTGAACCCCATCGCTCTGATACCAAATTGAGTGGACGCATGGGAAGCTTGGTCCACTGGGTCAAAACCGCAGTAGTTGAGGGTCTCCGACCCTCAACTCATCCCATCCGTTGCCCCACAGGCCAGCACTGGTTCAAGCCACGTGGCACACTAGCGCTACATATTATCCCCTGCTTTGCGATGTGTGATCCTCATGTACCCTTTCCTTGGAAGAACCAACCCCATTTACCCTAACCTCATAAAAAAATTCCCCATCCACACAGCCCCATGTGCCCAAACCTTCACACCATGCTAAAAAAACATGCATGTTACTGCTTGAGAATGGAAAAAAACTAGCACGAAATGCTAGATCACGCCCCTGAGATGGAACGCCACGCTATCGTTGGGGGAGTGTTACACCAAGCGCAACAAAGGTGGTTCACAAGGATGAGGTGCGAGACAAAAGACGATTCCGTGTCTAGAAAATTTGGATAAGCACTAAGTGTACTTTGATAACAAGCGTCGAGTGTACTGAGTACATATATACAATGCTGAGAGTAAGAATTCCGCGTAAGTGAGGTCTTCGACACTCAAGCCGAGCGACGTGTGCTTGGTCGCTTCGTGAGTGGTAAATTTGACAAGCTCTAGCGAGAAGTTGGGGGGCTTCCAAAATATCGCGATGCTTCTTAATAAAAGTCAAGCGTCGTTGAGAAGTCGACCGAACGATATGGAAACACCAATATGGTTCGCAAAACTTCTATCAACCATTCGGGAAAATGGCCGGAGTTGTCAGAAACTTCTCGAACGGAACACCAGAGGTCGGGACAGCTAGCCAGAATGCCCTCGGCCGGATAATATAAAAATCCTGAAGTAGCCGCGCGGTGGGGCATAAATGTAAGACCATAAATACCCACTCGCGAGTTTTAGGGACTCATGTATGTCAGGGACGTAACACTTCCCACCTTTTAGCCGCGACGTCCCGACACACTAGCAGTCGTAGGCCAGTGACGGTGTGCGTTGATCAGATGATCAACGCCTCGGACGTTGTCGTAAGGCCCCTTGCTCTTGTGCGTGGCGTCGTAGATGTGCCATTTAATCCGATATTTTATTTTTTCCCACAACGTCCATGTCCGAAGATATCTTCAGTCACATACTCCGTATCTTCGTCCACTTGTACAGGAGGGGGAGGTGCAACATCTCTGCCGGGGAAGTTATGACTTGGGTCCTGATAGTGCTTGAGCTTGTTGACGTGGAAGACAAGGCGGATCACCATGCTTTTAGAGAGACAAAGTCGAGCAACGACTCGGGTTTGCATTTGCTCAATCTCAAACGGTACGAACCAGCGGGGCTTGAGCTTCGTGAAATCCTGTTCTTAGAGTTTGATATTTGCAGAGCTGAGGAGGACGCGATCACCAGCACTGAACACGTCATCGATGCCATGTGAGCCTACAACCCTCTTCATAGATGCTTGCGTTTTTGCAAGGATATGCCGTGTTTCCTCCCAGATGCTTGTGATGTCTTGGCAGTGGATGTCAACTGTGAGAACATTATTCTGACTCTGTTATCAAGCCAATGTGGTGGGAGGTTTGCCAAACACCATCTCGAAAGGTATTTCACCAGTTGTAGTGGAAAAGGCGGAGTTGTATGCGAGTTTAGCGGTCGGCAATTTTGCTGTCCAATCGTTGCCAGGTGGCTTGCATAAAGCTTGGAGAAGTTGTTGGAGCATCTAGTTGGCTCGCTCGGTTTGTCTATTGGTCTGAGGATGGATTGTCATTGATAGCTGGATCTGGCTACTATAGCGTGTCATCAGTTCGCGCCAAAACCAGCTGGTGAAGCGGCTGTCTCTGTTGCTGGTGAAGCGGCTGTCTCTGTTGCTGATGATGATACATGGCACTCTGTGTAGCCTCACGATCAGATTTAGAAAAAATCATATTGTTCCTTTTGTCGTGACGGTGGTCTTCGTGACTTGTGACAATTTAGAAAATCTTTCCACCACGACGAGAATGGCGTCATACCCCTTCGGAGTGGCGGGCAGTCCCGTCACGAAGTCCATGCTGATGTTGGCCCATGGTTCCATCGGAACAGGTAGGGTTGAAGTAGACCAGATGGCCACGTGCGACGAGATTTGTATCTCAGACATGTGTCACACAATTGATAGAAAATTGCCGCGTCGGTCTGCATCTTGTCCCACTAGTAGTACTCCGCCGGTTTTTTTAGCGTCTTGTTCTTGCTGAAGTGTCCATCTAGACTGGTGTCGTTGCATTCCTCCAATAGCATCCACATAACTCCTCGTTTGGAGGAACAACGACCTGGCGAGTGAATCCTCGTCGCTGGTAGGGGTGGTTGAACCAAAACTTAGTTTTGTCGTACGCGCCGAGCTCCTTGCGAACAGCCTCGAGAGGACGGATCTCGTTCGAGGAGCAACCAACTGATCTTGGTTATTAGATCAAATCGTGGACTTAGGGCATCAGCTGGATTTATTTTCCTAGGCCGGTACTCGATGTCATTGTCGAAGTTGGACTCGAGAAACTCTATCCATGGAGTTTGACGACGGCTTTGATTTGGCTGGGTCTTGGTCGGTTCAGACGATTAATGACCATCAATCCAAGTAGCACCGCCATGTGTTGAACACATGCACGGACACGATCATTTCATTTTTTGTATCGTGTTGTTCAATTCTGGCCCGCATAGTTTTCTGGACATGTATGCGACCGGTTGTTCTCCACCACCGTTGTGTTGGAGGAGAACGGCTCCGATGGTACGATCGGACACGACAGTAGCCATGATATAGTCCACCGTTGGATCTGCCTATAGTAAGGTTGACGCCGAGGTCAGAGCGTTTCTAAAAGAGTTAAACGCTTCTTGTTCGCTGTCCTCTGAATTCCACAGAGTGGTTTTCCAGGTTGGATGGGAGAGTGGCACTGACACCCAAAAGTCCTTTATAGTCCTTTACGAATCAATGATAGTAGTTTTAGACACCCAAGAATACCTGGACTTCCCGAAGATTTGTGGGGGTCGGCCAATCAGTGACCGCCTCCACCTTTTTGGGTTCCATGGTGATCCGTTTGCCGCGGACGATGTGGCCCAAAAACTTGATCGAACGGCAAAGGAAATCACTTTTTGAGAGTTTTCCAGAAAATATCTCTTCTTAAATCCTTGAGAACTTTTCAGAGATGTCCATTGTGCTCCTCTGGGGTCTTGCTCTACACTAGGATGTCGTCGAGATACACAATGACAAAGTCGTCAAGGTGCGGGCAAAAAAGTTCGTCGCAGTCATAAATGTTGCAGTGACATTTGTGAGTCCAAATGGCATGACTGTGAACTCAAAGTGCTCGTATCTGGTATGGAATATTGTCTCTTTGACGTCCTTATCAGATATGCAGGTCTGATGATAGCCGATATGTAGGTCAATTTTGTTGAAAATTCGGGCCCCACGGAGTTGGTCGAAAAGTTCATTTGCTTGCGGGAGGGGATAGCGGTTCTTGATAGTGATGTCGTGTAACTCTTAGTAATCCACACACATGTAGATTTCTCCTATTTTCTTTTTCACAAAAATATGTGTGCCTATAGGTTGATGTGGAGGGTCGGATGAGCCCATGCCTGAGCATCTCATCCAGCTGCTTCTTGAGTTTGGCCATCTCGTGATCGCATATCAGATAGGACCCCTTCCGTGTTGGTTTGCTGCCCGACTCCAGGTCTTTTTGATGATCGATGATGTGTTGGAGTGGTGATTCTCGGTATAATTTGTCGGAAAAAATCCCTTGGAAGTCTTTGATGAGCTCCGCAAACTCTTTCGGTACTGTTGCAAACTTCTTGGGTGTTGATGTCGTTGGCGTCGCTTCGGCAGCTATAATTTCTTCTAGTTCCCGTGCTTCCACATGGACTAGCCACGCTTGAGTTTTGCACTTCAGATATAGCTTGGCCATGGCTAGAGGTGTCGGTTGGCATTTTGTGGCTGTCGCAACTTCCTCCGCTGCTTCCACCTTTGTTGCTTCCCGAAACCGCCAATGCATCCTGGATCACTCGACCAAAGGCAGGTGTTGCTTTTTGCCACTAAGGCTGAAGTGGACGGCTCCACTGCTGCGGTCAACCTGAGTATTGTGCCGGTATAAGAAACCTTGCCCAAGGATTATTTTGTGGTTGCTCATAGGGCAAGTCCTCCAAACCGTCATGTCGTGGAGATTTCCAATTTGTAGTTGGAGTGGCTTGCGAAGTCGACGGATTTACAGTCGCCCGTCGATGGTTTTGCCTTCAAACACTCTCGGTGTGGTCTACAAATGCAACTCCCAAACCATGTCGTTGCTGACGAAACTATGAGAAGCTCCTCCATCCATTAGTGCCGGTAACGTTCTATGACTTTTACATCCCCTCGGTTACACTCGTAGTAGAATCTTCGGTTGGTTGTCCTTGTACCCCTTGTTGAACTTTGTAGTCCAGGAACCCTCATCTGTGGCGATGTGAGCCCATCAGATCGGCGATCGGTCGGCGCGGATTTTTCAGGCTGGACAAGAGCCTCGCCGTCTACTCCTGCCCTCTGCCGTTTCTTGACTCCTTACTCTTCTTTTACGACTTCCCCCACTTTTTTGCTTACTGTTGCCGCTTGATGCAGTCGCATGAGATATAGCCTTTTTTGCAAGTCCAGTAGAACCGTTAGTGGCGCTGATCGACGGCGCCAATTTCTAGAAGAGATGAGGTTTCCGTCGACTGTGACTTCCCTCCGCTTGACAAAGATTGTGGCTTTGGGGTCGCCAGCCATTGGATTTCTGTATCCGAGCATTGTAGTTGGCGTTGTCGATGCAGTTGGCGGTTGCGTTCATTTATGAAAGGTCATCTTGGATGCCAAAAATGGCGATTGCTCGCTGAATTTCTCGCTTTAGGACATTTTCGTAGTAAAAATACATGTCGTGGGGGGCTAGGTCACTACCGGTGATGATTTCACGGAAAGCATGAGTGTACTCTGCCACATTAGACTGCTAATGCAGACACTGGAGTCTATCTCGTGCATCAGATTTCTTGTTCAACTACCCAAAGCGAGCGAGTGTAGTGTGCATAAAGTCACTCCACAATTCCAATGGCATGAGGGAGTCATGCCATGTCGGATTGATCTGCTCGAGAGGTAGTACGCCTGCAGTCACAAGAGCCATTGATATAGCTCTGCTGGTTTCCTACTGCCACTGGATGGCCGTTTGATAGGACCACTAATTCAAAGTCATGCCACATAAAAGCGAGGCTGCAAGGTCATTCTTCTCTTTTTTGTTGTTGACCCCAACAGAAGTGAAGTACACCTCCAAACTCATTTGCCACACCCAGATCTTCGGTCCCTCGAAGTTTGCAGGATTGAATGACTGGCGGTCGAATCTGGGGTTCAGTCGAGAATTGCAAATTTCTCTCGGTGAGCACTACTTCGCGTGGGGCTGTTGGAGCATATGGATGTTGAGGCTCTCGAGTCCTCATAATTTCTATTACAGGACTTTGTTGATTCGTGCCTGTCGGCCGGTGCCTCCCATCGTACTAGATGTCGACCCAACTGGCCGTGGCTGAGGTGAAGGGCTTGCCGAGCCTGAGGGATCCATCACCGGATTGGTCGTCGGGTTCATCCGTGTTGCACCATTTGCCGCAAATGTTTTTGCTGCCACCTGGTTAGCCGAGAGAGCGTCATTGTTCGCATGCTGCTGATCCGCCATCACCGGAGTAATCGGCCGGAACTGCTGCTCATCGCTGGGTCCGTTTACTCCTTTCAACATTGTCGTCGCGAAGTCTGTGATCTTCTGAATGGTGGAGATGCGATGAGGACTCGTGCGAGGTTATCGCTGGGTAGATGATGCGTCAGTTGCCCGTCTGACGTCGCTATGCTCTGATACCAAGTGTTATGCTGAGTAGAATGTAGGTGGTTTAGAGGGATGAGGTGTGGGACAAAAGACGTTTTGGTTGTTTGGGGCAAATGGAAAATTGGTTTTAGGCAGTAAGTGTATTTGATGAAAGGTGTCGAGTGTGTCGAGAACATGTGTACAATGTCGAGAATGAGAATGAGGCATAAGTCTGGTCTTCGGTGCTCGAGTCGAGCAACGCTTTTGAGGTCGCACTCTGAGTGGTCGATTCAAGAAGCTCCACAGAGATGTTCGGGGACTTCGAGATTATTGGGACGCTTCAATCATAAAAGTCAAGCGTCATCGAGAAGTCAACTAAATGATATTGAAATGTCAATACGGTTAGTGACACTTCTGTCGATCATTATGGAACATGGTCAAAGTTGTCAGAAACAACTAGAATGGAACACCGAAGGTTGGGGCAGCTGGCCACAATGCCATCGGATGAACGACGTAAAAATCCTGAAGTTACCGGATGGTGGGCCATAAATGTAAGAACATAAATACCCACTCGTGAGTTTTAGGGAATCGTGTACGTCAGCGACGTAACACTTCCCCCCTCTTAGCCACGAATTCCCAGCACACCAGTAGACGTAGGCCGACTTCTTTCGTCGTAGGTGACGACGAAAGAAGTCGTCGATGAGATGATCAACACCCTAGACATTGTCGTAGGACACCTAGCTGTTGTGCGCGACGTCATAGCTATGTCACTTGAGCAGATATTTAGTTGTTCTTCCACGACGTCCATGTCCAAGGATATCTTCAATCACATATTCCGTATCTTCATCCACTTGTACAGAAGGGGAAGGTACGACATCTCTGCCGCAAAAATTCTGACTCAGGTCCCGATAGTTCTTAAGCTTACTCACGTGGAAGACAGGGTGGATTGTCATGTTGTTTGAGAAAGGAATTTGAGCAAGGGCGGGGGTTTGTATTCCTTCAATCTCAAACAGACCCAACCAATAGGGTTTGAGCTTTGTGAAATTCTGTCCTTGGATTTTGACCTTTGTAGAGCTGAGGAGGACACGATCACCATCGTAAAACACAGAATTGTTACGATGTCTTTTGGCTGCCCTCTTCATAGCTATTTGCGTTTTTGCAAGGGTATGTCGTGTTTCCTCCCAGATGATTGTGAAGTCTCGACGATGGAGAACAACCGCGAGAATGTTACTCCGACTCTGTAATCGAGCCGATGTGGCGGGAAGTTTGCCATAGACCATCTGGAAAGGTATTTTACCTGTTACGATGGACCACCTGGCCACCTGGCCTGGTATTTTGCCTGTTGCCATGGCCGACCATAGTCTCTTGGTATTACTCCAAATGCGTACAAAATAGGGCCTTTTTGTCTTGAGAGAAAGACAAAAAGGCTCGTTGGAGTGAAAAATTGAACCGATTATTGTCTGCGTGGGAATATCGGCCAAGCCACATCAACATGGCCTATCCACGTAGCCTCTAGTTTGTAAACATTAGAGCAACCACTGAGGTTGGTGGGTGTTTTATGATCATTAAAACAACTATAGTGTAACCACCAGACTCTCCGTACCTCTTCGACAATAACCTCGAGAGATTGTCCACTACAACGCTTTTGTAAAGAGGAATTTGATGACATACTATGTGGATTCTTGGTTCCAGAACTCTTCGACTCTGGAAAAGTATGGATTGGTGGAGGTTGCAAGGCAGAGAAAAAGTCATTGTGCCGAACTCGAGAGTCGTTTGAGTGAAGATTGTCTCCCAACTAACGACTCCTATCTGGTAGGTCATGCGGGACATACACTCTTGGACCACTATTGGTAGCCATGATGGAGCATAGATTTCCATATGCATTAAATGACATGAAACCCATGTCTTTGGAAAAATACTGATTAAAGTCTCCTGCTTGACTCCTCCAATAGCTCTGCATCCTGAGGACTCCATGGGAGTGCATCAATATGGACTTCATTACTGGTCTTCTAAACACGACCCGTGAACACGACGTAATACTAATGGTTGTGGATCTTATAACCAAGATGATAAATTTCATTCTTAGAACCATTGACGTGAACACAGATAATTTTTCTCGTCTCTTCTTCAAGGATGTGGTGAAGTACCACATCTTGCAATTACGCATTATCTCCGATCAAGATAGAAAATACCAAAGGATAAACAGAGTGCATGAATGGCACTCCGGAACAGATGTTCCGCATGTACGTGGATCATGCCATGAATGATGGGGACAAATTCCTAGTACCAACAGAGTATGCGGTGAACGAGTCCATGTAGTTCTCATAATGTATGTTGAATGATGATCGGCATCCACTGGTGTCCTCTTCTTTGGTAAAGATTGGGAGCGTTGAAGGACATGTTCCTTCTATTCAAGCATTTCATGAGCACATAGACTCCTTGTTCCAGGAGGCAAAGGGTCATCTTCAAGTGGCTCAAAAACAACAAAAGGTATTTTCCAAAAGATGTTGTTGCAATGTCTCGTTTGAAATCGGAAACAAAGTGTTTCTTAGCACAAAGTGCCTTCGGCTGATGTCGCCAAGGGCTCCAAAACTTCTACGGAAGTAGATTGGACCATTTTCCATTATTGCATGCATCGGACCAATGGAATGCCAATTGTTGCTTTCGTCGAGCATGAAGATACATGACGTTTTTCGTGTGAGCCTGCTGACTCCATTCACGATAGAAGGAACCTTTCAGCTATCACCAACAGTCCATATTGTCGATGGCCACTACAAGGTCCTCCGCGTACTCCAGCACTGAGAGCGTATAATTTGGTAGTGGGTTGTAAGCAGATACCTTGTTCATTTGGGCGTTTGTGGACCTAGAAATAACTCATGGGAGCGAAAGTTTTTCTTGTCCATTGGGGTGTTCAACGAGTATTGGAGTGAACTCGTAGCTCAAACAGATGGATGCATTGCAGGGGATACCACATGATGCAAAAATAGAGAACATCCCCACTGGGTGGCATTCATGGAAAAAGACCATAGGAGGTCGGGGACGCCTAACATGTTTCTTGCTTGGACGCTCAAATGTAAAGGAGAAAGGCCGCTAGCTATGCTGACCGATGAGCTACAGCATAGGTACAAGTTCCATGCATGTGTTAATGTTGGGTGTCAATTAAGATTATAACTTTTATTTCACAATGTTGATGATTTCACTATCTCTTGTTCCTACTTGTTGGTCATGAACTGGTACAGTTCATAATAAGTGGGGAGGAATGAAGCGGGAGGGTCAGTTAAGCACCCCCTTCTCCGACAAGTGAGGGGAGGTTGAAAACCACTCCTCTCTATAGCAAAGGCTGGCCAGCATCCAGCCCTTCCTGGCTGCCCGCCAATTGGGAGCCGAACGGCTCAACGGTCGGTTACATGTTTGCTGCCGATTGAGCTGGTTTCTCACAGTGTGGCCAAGAGGCCATGATGTCTCAAGGACCGAGGCCGATGGCCTCGAGTCCTTGTCCTCGCGCTCCACTACTTGTCTCACAAGGTGAGTGAGATGAGGAGAGAGGGAGGGCGAGAGAGGCGGGAGTGAGGGAATGAAATATTGGCACAATTTTTTCAGTGTGTCTTGCATGCGATGATTTTGCGCTAGCTCGTTAAAATATATTACTGAATTTTGTTTACGACAAACTCTGAGTTTCTGAACCAGAGAACTCGTGCGGACTCAAAATTTGGATGCGGGGTGAAAACAGAAACGGGCCTCCAGAGACTTGAAACACCTGAAACTCCATTCACGTGTCATTGATAACGATTGCTCCAAGAGTAAATTAGAGAGCTAATACCCTCTAACAAGCTTTGGACGCAATTCTGTGAACTCTGACGATGACTTCTCTGCAGGAGCTGGAGTCACATTCATTAAACATTACATCAACAAAGGTGACAACCGTTGTGTCCAAAGTTTCTTCCTGATACTGGAAGTATGAGACAAAGCCTTGAAAGGATTTTTTGACGAATGAAACTGAATATGAGGGAAGAGAGTAAACTCAAGTGGTTGCCTAGTTGCAATCATCCCCGTGAAAAGTAAAAAACAAAGGTGTGAAAAAATGCTATTGAGTTCCATGTGACTCTAGGAGATGGGAGCAAATTCTTGCATTTTAGGAAATATCATGGATTTGAGGATCCACAAAAAATGTGAGGATTCACAGGCACTCAATATATTTCTTTAGTTGTAAATTTTCCAGGGGATAGGGTCTCGGCTCATCCGCTATGTTGGAGCCAGTCTATTTACATACCCTTGCCAAGGATATTGTCTTGAGGTCATTGTTGGACATCATCTGGTGTGATCTTGACTTTGATGGGGGATTTTCAGGTGGCAGAAGGACAAGAGTTACTGCTTCCCTTCCTCCATGGAGATGGAGTGTTCTCTAAGGCAAGTGAAAGAGTAGCCTTCACCTATGTGTATTCTTCATGAGTGCTCCTATACAACCTGTACACAGTCTTCAAATTGTATTTCCTCAAGGACCAAGATGGCACCCTTTCCTTCCCTCGATGGAAGACAGCGGAAGCGATTTTTTGAAAAATACAAAAGAGCTTTCCATCTCTGGATAGGCTACGCTACGGGCAGGTTGGCTCCCTGTACCATGATTAAATCCCAACTAGTTTGATGATATGAGGGAGTAGTAGATTGCCCTCGCGATTGAGGTAGGAAAGCAAGGGAGGAGGGTAACTCACATACAGGGAGACACATTACATATGGGGAGTTCTAAGGAATGAAAAACGTGCTCGTGCTAGGGTTGTGGCATGCGTGGAGCCATACTCTAGTTCAAGGAGATGCTGTCATCCATAGACAATCGGGTGCATATCTCCTATGGACGTCTTTTTCAACACATAGCTATGATGAGGAATTCCATGCTATACATCCCACACGATTGTGTATGGGCGGTGTGTCGATAGCCTGGTGGACATATCACCTGAGTGTACTATACGACCGGTGAAAAGATAGCTCACACTCGCAAGGAGCATCCTCTCCTGGTGGAATTGGAGCTATAGGGGGGCTTGGGGCTTTGGAGTAAGGGGGCTCAGGCATGGTATGACTTTCATTGATCAGGAGTTGGGAACGGGTTAGGTGCTCAACATCACGATGGTGGATTCTCAGGGCTGGGTAAGGACATGCTCGGGTCGTGCAATAGCTCAGGCAAAGGAGAAGAAGGTGAAAAAGTACCGGTTGGCTCTTCTGAAAAAGATGGTATAGATTCTTATGCCCTCTTATGTGAGAGACAGTGGAGGTTCTGGGGCAGTAGACGTGAGCTTTTCTGAATTTGGTTGGTGGCCTTGTGCATTGCCCGGTGGCAGTTATTTGGAGGCGATGATGGGAGGTTTTGGAGTACGAAGGGCTAGAGCGGTGTTGTTGCAGTCCATTTCCACTTGCTGAAATTCTGTTGAGTGCCCTGTCTTGCGCCAGATTGAGATGGAGCGCAATCAACACAATGTTGCATTGTGAGTTTCCATCCCACATGGGGAGTGTATTTTCATTGGACTGTTTGATTTTTGTTTATCATGCTTTAGGGGATCAGGACTGAACAGACAGTCCAGTTGTTTCGAGTTCCACTGTTTGATGGTTTGGTGGAGGATGTTCTGTGAGTGTTAAGGGGAGAATATATGTTTTGGCCAAACAGCTCGGATACCTATAAAACGCAAAGTGTGTCTCTCATCCGCCAAGCACATGCAAAAGAAAATTGGAAAGGTCCACTCTGAAATCATGCTTGCTCGCGGCATGCGTTGCCGGACGAGAGAAAACAAGTGCATGGGGACATCGCTCCCATGCAAGATCGAGTGGGAGCAATGACCTCCTTGGTTTTTATTTTCTTTTCGACACGGAAACTCCGTAGTGGGCGGGCGCGGGCTGAGCTCGTGCCAAACTAAAAATCCTACATGGAACTAGGGGGTTTGCGTAAACAAATAGAAGGGTCACCGCTCCCTCACGATCGAGCGAGAATGCTCAATCAAACCCTATCCCGACTTCAATTTGGTTCTTTCGTCTTGTTCTTTTCTTTACACGCTGTTGGTTTTCACGCATCTCTCATTGTGCTCTGTTGTGTCCTCCCGGCTTGTGTACATCAGCGTGCAGATGATTGACGGCGAGACGTGAAGCTGCTGGAGTGTTGTCCAGTGGAGCCGATGCATGCTGAGGGCAACAAGCGTTTGGTTGGAGCCTCCTTCCTCCAACGTGCTCGGCTCCATCGGCACACCTCCTCGGCAGTCATGCCGTCGGCAGTCACTGTTGCTCCATATGCTGTCTGCACACGTCCAGTGCTGGATCTGACTGCGCTGTTGCATCTGCAGCGCCATGTTCTACTTAGAACCCAGGTTTCATATTGTTCGGGCACAGTTGGGACCGGGAACTAGCGTAGACGCCGCCTGGGTTCAGGTGGCTATAACTCGTTGCTGCTATTTTTTGAGGTGATTCTGTCTGCATGAATGCGTTTGTAGTATGCATATTATGGTATGGTCCAGCTTTCAGGCAAAACGGACGACACCCGGGTTTTGGGCTTCGGCTGTCTGGCAGGGCTCACCGAGAAAACCCTACCTGTCAGAAAATTGGTATTTTCTGATTTGCCTAGAAACTGAGTTAACAAGATTTTCAGA
>SZWC01010481.1:7037-21573 GCA_023375785.1 Penium margaritaceum | reverse complement strand
ACGCAACCTCTAGGCTTCGACGATGGCTCTGGTAAGGTCTAGAAGCTGCAGAAGGCCCTCTATGGCCTGAAGCAGTCAACGTGCTGCTGGAATCAGGAGATCAGTCGTACGCTTCACAGCGGCAGCCTCCTTCACAGTACTACCAACCCTGCACTGTTCATCAGCCCACGAGGCCAGACCTTTGTCGCTGTCCTGGTCTACGTTGATGACCTGCTCATCGTGTCACCGGATGCAGCTACCATCGACCAGGTCAAGGACCTGCTTCATGCCGTCTACTAGATGAAGGACCTCAGATCGGCTCGAGTCTTTCTCGGCATGGAGCTTGAGCATGATCGCTCCATGGGTGTCCTGTACGTCCATCAGACCGCCTACGTCCAGACTTTGTTAGGGCGCTTCACTTAGGACTTGCCCCTTGAGCCGAGAGCATCCTCATCCATGTCACCCGATGGGCAGGTGAAGCTGAAGAGTTTTGATCCAGCCGTTGTGGGGGAGCCAGTAGACGTGACCACGTATCTACGTGGCATCGGGTCAGTGATGTTCCTGGAGATGACGGCGCGTCCAGACATTGTGTTCGCCGTCAACCTGCTGGCCCAGTTCTCTTAGGAGACACGTCACCTCCACATTGTGGCCACGGTTTGAGTACTGCACTATGTCGTCTCAACCCTACAACGAGGCCTCATGTTCTGTTGACACCCGTCTATGGTTGTAGTAGGCTATACCGACAGTGATTGGGCCGACAATCCAGACGGTAAGAGTCGTACTGGTTGGATCTTTCTTGTTGGAAGGACGGTTGTGTCCTGGCTCAGCAGCAAGCAAGGCTACATTACACGAAGCACTGCTGAGGCTGAGTATGTGGTCCTTGGTTCTAGCACATGTGAGAGCAGGTGGCTGGGTCGCCTGTTGTCTGAGTTGTGTCAGTCAGTCCCGTCCATCATGATGCATTGTGACAATGAAAGTGCCATGACCATTGCTGACAATGACGGCGTGCATCACACTCGCACAAAGCACATCAATGTCGAGTATCACCATGTACATCATTGTTGCATGCCGACAGCATCAACATTGTGTGGATTGAGACGACACGAAAGTTGGCTGAGTTCTTGACCAAGGCACTGAAGCGTGAATCATTAAAGAAGGCTGTGGGTGTAGTTGGTGTGCTTCCGTGAGGCCCTCTCTTTCTCTCTCTCTCTCTCTCTCTCTCTCTCTCTCTCTCTCTCTCTCTCTCTCTCTCTACCTCTGTCCGATTGGTTTCTATGCTCTCTGCCCGTCCATGTGCACTACGCTTGTGAGTCATGGGAGGGTGTTGGTTTTCACGCATCTCTCATTGTGCTTTGTTGTGTCCTCCCGTCTTGTGTACATCGACATGCAAATGATTGACGGCGAGACGCGACGGTAATGGAGTGTCGTCCGGTGGAGCTGACGCACGCAGAGGCCTACACACATTTGGCTGGAGTCTCCTCCCTCCAACGTGCTTAGCTCCATCGGCACACCTCCTTGGCAGTCGTGCCGCCGGCAGTCACTTTCGTTGCATATGCTGTCTGCACGCGCCCAGTGCGGGGTCTGACTATACTGTTGCATCTGTAGCGCCATGCTCTGCTTAGGGTCCATGTTTCATGTTATTCGGGCACTGTTGGGACTGGGGACTAGCGTAGATGCCGCCTGGGTTCAGGCAGGTATAACTCGTTGCTGCTATTTTTCTAGGTGATTCTGACCGCATGACTGCGTTCGCAGCTTGTGTATTATGCTATGGTCCAGTTTTCAGGCAAAACAGACGACACCCGGGTTTTGGGCTGTCGGCTGTCTGGTAGGGCTCACAAAGAAAACCCTGCCTGCCAGAAAATGGGCCTTTGGCTTAGAAACTGAGTAACAAGCTCTCCAGAGCTGGGGGGAGCTAGAACTTGGAGGGGTTTCTTCATTGTTCCTCATTCTCACTTCCTAAGTAGTCATTTCTAGTCTGGTGCTAACTCTGGCACACACGTTTCTGAGTAACAACATCAGAGCACTCAGACAAACTCTGGTGCAACAGACTAAGCAACTAGCGTGGGATCCTGCACGCTGCATCAAAATCCTAAATCATAAACCTGTTGCATTAGGATTTCAAGCTCACGGAAACCACCTCCTTGGACCATCAATCCCAATAAAAACCCACCCCAAATTACATTTGGGGTTTTAACGTTTTAGTTTTGCACGGGTTCCTGCTGGGCCGTGCGGTAGCGGGGCCCAACAGGTTCCCTTTCCACTCGTAGGGAGTCTTCCCTCAAACTTAAGACAAACCACCCCCTCTAGTGTCAAAAACTCCTCAATGAAGGGCTTTTTGATACCAGCGGGGGGCGCCGTATGACATGCGTCGTCGATGCATGGCATGTAGCCTCATCATGCATTTTCTTGTCTTGTCTATGTTCTTGGCGTGGCGGTAGCGGCGGGCGATGGGTAGCTAGGGTTTGCTTGACAACAGGCGGATGCGCTATTTAGTTCCCAAAACTGTGTATATGCATCTTCCGCCCTCTATTTGTTCATTATTATTTTATTACGTTGGGTGATGAGTTTGAACTTGACTAGGAATGACACCAGCTCCTATAGTCGCCTGCTTTTTGCGGAGGATACAACTCTCCTATGCTTGGGTGAGGCACAGAACGACCTGTGACGTCAACTTCGGAAGGTGTACGAAGGAGGAGCTAGAGGCTCAAGGGGGCCAAGCTTGAGCAACAACACGTTAGAGAGGCTCGTTAATGTACATTGACAAGGAACTGTTGGTGTGTGTGGCTTCCACTCGCCATGAGCCATGGCCGTGGCAGCTACGGGTGCACCCGGAGCTGATGGTGAGCGGCGGCCGCATTGGACATCGTGATGATCTGACGGGACTCCGGATCGTCCAGGGAGTTATCCAGCAGCTACGACATGACAGGTGTGACTCAAATGATGCGCCACTACAGCCTAACTGGCTGGTCTGCCACTGTTGGAATTTTCTCGGTGGTCGAGACCCACGCACCCAGTAGCCTGTACCGGTGCGATGAGGAGACCTGCAACTTTGGTGTGCTTCTTGTCGTGGAAAGCACACGCTGACGTCTGGGTACTGCACTCGTACATTTATGGGTGCTCTTAGTGCAGTTCAGAGTGCTCTAGAGTTTTCTCGGTGGACAAGCCATTTTGGCCGATTTCCTTGTTTTGCTTGCTATTCGTGTGTGGATGATGCAAACACATTCTGGTGCAGACAACGGATGATTATGACACCTGAGCAGTGAGTTACGGCCAACACTATGGTTTTAAGCCAGTTTGAGCAGGTACAAAAAATCCGCCGTCCCTAGCGACTCTAGGCGGCCAACAACTATTTAGCCTGATTGTTGCTCAGTTGTCATTCTCTCTCTGCAAATGCTATTGAAACATTATGACACTCTGACTTGTGTCTCCGAGCCAGACCCTTGCCGTCATGTGCACGACCTCTGACTGTTTTCACCGTCTGACGGGGCACTGACGCCCAGTCAGCGGCTGTGCCGCTAGGAAGTTTTTACGCATTTTCCCATGGTATCAGAGCAAACGAGCCACAGCTCGTTGTGCTGTGCAGCAGAGACGCAGCAACATCACCAGCAGCGAGTGGCAGCAGCGACAACCACCCATAGCTACAGCAGCAGATCCTGGAGGGACCCACCACGACACGTTGCAGCAGAGCGGTGGAGGTAGCGGAGACAAGGGTGGCAGCTACAAGCAACAGCGGCAGTAGCAGCAAGAAGCGACGGGAAGCACCTGTGCCGATAGCGGCTACAGGCAGCAGCCACTACAGTAGTAGCAACGGATGGCAGTAGCAACCGTGTCTGGCTACCGATGTGTACACAAAAAAGGGGAGGAGAAGGGGCAGCTTGCAGCAGCGAGCGGTAGCAGCAACAGACGGCTGCAAACAGCGGCAGCAGGCGACAGTGAGCAGTAGCAGCAACAGCAGTGGCAAGCAGCTGCAACAGCGGCAGCGAGCAGCAAGCGTAGCGGTAGCAGCTGTAACAACAGCGGCGGCGGCGAGCAGGTGCAACGTGCTGCCTAAGCTACACACGCGTGCTGTAGCAGCAACAGCAGCAGCAGCAGCACGTGCAGCAGAGGCACCTGCAGCAGCTGTAGCTACCGCTACCGCTCGCTTGTAGCGCGAAGCTGCCCCATAGCTTCACGTTGCAAGGGAGCTCGCCCACGGGACGAGCTCGCCGAGCGAGCTCGCTCAACAAGCTCACCGAGTGAACTCGTTCGACGAGCTCGCTCGAAAGGAGGGTCGAGCCAGATAGGAATAAAAAGGGAGGGGGAGAGGATAGAGGGAGGGGGTCCTAGAGTGGAGCACCCCAAAAAACCCCGAAGGGGACATCCGAGGAGGTGGCACCATAAAAAAACAAAATGAAAGAAAGAGGACAGGGGGGTCCTCGAGTGGGGCATTCGAATAAGGCCCGGGAAGGGGTATCCCACTCGTGCCAAGCGTCGATGAACACAAAAAGAGGGGTGAGTTTGTCTTTTTGTGTTTTTTTTTAATTATTTTACTTTTTAGTGTGGCTTGAGGCCACTACCATCGGCTGACGACGGGAACCGCTATAGCAGTAGCCGGCGCGATAGTCGCAACATCAGTAGCAGTAGCGAAGGTGGCTTGAGGCCACATCCATCTGTTGACGACGGCACCCGGTGCAATATCAGCGGCACCGAAGGCGACTTGAGGTCGCACGTTGCGATAGTCGCACCATCGCCAACATTGTAGAAACACACAAAAGTTGAGGTTGTCGCCGTGACTGACAACAACGCAGCCCGCCTGAGAGACGATGTTGCATTCATATCCTTCCACCTGGTGCTCTGCACCACCGGGGTCCAGTGTGTGAGATGATGAGCTGAGCGTAGGTGATTACCTACGCTCAGCTCTCGACATGAGCTGCGTAGTGTGGTCGTGGGCGTTGCCATCGCCATGGTCTGCGCCTTAGCCTCAGCCGTGGCAGCCGCCACAGGCACGGTGGTCGATGCAGCCGTGGCACGAGTCCCACTTGTCCTCAGGTTTTTTGTGCTATTACTGTCAAGATAGGCAGCATGGCTGGCGCCAGTGCCGTCAGCGTCCTCCTGGGTGGCATCCCCCTTGGGTACGATTCTGCCCACCTCCTCCTTCAGTGGATACGTCACCGAGTGATGGCACAACGCTTCTGTGTGGTGATATGGCCGTCCTACACATGGAGGTCCAGAACCTCAAGCACATGGTCCATCAACTCCTTGACCACGTGACTTCTGAGTGAACTGCCATCCTGCCGCAGGTGTCACCTCCCAATTCATCTTCATCTTCCTCCAGATCCTGCGTCCCTTCCTCCGACGATGCTAGTATGCCGGATCTCTCGTCTACATCCGTCGTCCTCCGCTCCTTCTTGGAGGTTGTCGGTATCATACTGATGGACAGACCCTCAGCCCCTGGCCATACCGCTCGTTCTTGCACTCGTCGTGTGTGGCGGCGAGCTGCTCGTCTTACACGTCGCACGCAGGCAGCACCATCAAACGAGGTTGTGGGAGGAGTCACAGGTGACGAGACCCCATCATCTCCTGTCCACGGTTTGGTCTGCCAAGTCCTCACAGCTCCTGCCGAGGTGTCAGCCGTGGAGGGGATGATTTATCCGTTGACGACCTCGGTGGAGCTCGGCATTGGTGAGGCGACTGTTGTACAGTGCAGGATGGTTGAGGCGGATGACGCTACACAACAGACTCAGCTAGCGGAGAGTTCAACGGGGGGAGACGTTCGCCCTGATGGAGACTCTTCGTCAGAGGAGGATTGGTCCGATGCTGAGTCGGAGTCGGGGATGGAGATGGTGTTCGTTGATACCTTGGCGAATGACGTGACGGCGGCCGATGTAGGAGCTGCGCCTGATGATGTGCGCGCTCCCGCGTTAGCTGGTGTGGAGACAGCTGCCATGGTGCCAGGAGAAGCAGTAGGAGAAGGTGATAGAGATGTTGATGCTCGGCCCACAGCAGACGTCCAGGTGGTTAGGAGAGATTGTGCTGGACTGTAGGAGCAGGTGATGGACCGCCAAGACGAGGCAGACTTCCTCTATGAGGATCAGTCGTCTGTTGTGGAGTGGTCGGACGCAGGGTCGGAGGAAGACGTATAGGCCTACTGTGCTGCCGTTCTTGTAGTAGCCACGGCACGAGCACGAGATGGCCCCTCGGTGACAGCAGGTGTCCGCGTGTGCGGCATGGAGGATGCAGAGCGAGCTGCGGACCTCCGGCTCATCGCTGCTCTGACTGATGTCACTGACTTCGTGGCGGTTTCAGCTGACGATACATCTACTCTCGTCCAAGCTGTAGTTCCTGTACCCGAGTGCCTATTCTTCGCGGTTGACAAGCATGAGGTAGTCGTGGCGGGAGCAGAGGCACATGTGCAGAGTTTCATGGCCGAGCTCTGGGAGGCCAGCAGCTGCTGTTAAACTACAAATGTTCCAGCACGACGGGCTGTCGAGGAGTGTGTGGATGATGTACACAGGCGTCTCGAGGCTGCTAAGTGGTCTCTACAATATGCATGCCTCGGACAGGTGGATCTCGAGCAGCAGGTGGATGATGGGCTACGCACCAGGGGTCACGAGGAGCACCACGACACTGACCGCACCTTCGATGACCGCGACGTCGTCGCGGATCCAGCTGTACCTACACATGTCGATGTCCGGCCACTAGCTGATGGCCGAGCGAAAGGTGTGTCACGAGCAGCAGGTGCCTTCACAATAGTTGTTCCTACAGCCCCGGATGACTTACTTGGCGACTCAATGTCTTGCGCTCACGCTCTACCAGAACCTCGTGGCCCGGTGGCACTTGAGTCGACGACTGGCGTAGAGGACATCGACTTGTTCGAAAAGGAGGCGCAGCTCCACTCCTTCCTACAAGGTGAGACCGCGAGGCTGCAGGAGGCTCTGGCTCGTGCCAACACGCACACGATCGAGGTCCACCGTCAGGTTTGTTCCGCGATTGACCGCCTACATGCCGCAGATGCAGCCAGCCGGTCGGCTGCTGCGTCCGAGCTCGTCTAGCTCCACAGGCCCCTCGACACTACGGAGGCTGTGAGGCGATATGCAGCCCAGAAGTTAGAGGCCATACAATAGGCGATTGTCTCGGAGGAGACCGTCAGCGCTGCACCAGTCACGTCAGCCGGTGACGATAGCAGTAACGATGACAGCGGCGACGACGACAACGACGACGATGCTCCGGGGTGAGGCTCTGTGCGAGTACATCCCACTAGCATCGTCATCACCCTTGCTATAGCAGTGTAGGGGTATGTGGCCATGGGGGAGCCGTGCTCCCTCCTCAGGGATTGTGTTGGGAGCAGCCACCAGCTTTGCTTGTGCTGTCAGCCTCTGCAGCCCAAGTGGGGTGTTGGTGTGTGAGCTTTGGCCTGACACTCTTTTGAGGACAGCAAGGTTAGTTGGGGTGTGAAAGGATTATGGTCGAGACCCGCGCACCTGGTGAGTGCTTCCGGTGTGACGTGGAGACCCATTGCCTCCATGTATTATGTATGATCCATGCATAGTGTGGTCAAGACCCGGACACCCGGAGACATTTTCCGGGGTCACGAGGAGACCTTGTTTCTCTGCATCTCTTGCATGATGTTTGACACGTATGTGTGTGATTGCCTTCTTTCATGGTCGAGACCCAGGCATTTGGTGGGATGCACCATTGTCACGAGGAGACCCTGTGCTGTAGTATGCTTGATTGGTGCTCACCATGATTGGGGTCCCGAGCCATCCTGTCCTGCCTTTGCTCAGCCATTGTGGTGTTGAGGGATGTGTCAGCCAGGGGGATTGTTGGTGTGTGTGGCTTCCACCCGTCACGAGCCATGGCCGAAGCAGCTACGGGTGCACCCGGAGCTGATGGTGAGCGGCGGCCGCATTGGAGATCGTGATGACCCGACGGGACTCCGGATCGTCCAGTGACTTATCCATCAGCTACGACATGACAGGTGTGACGTAGATGATGCGTCTCTACAGCCTGACTGACTTGTCTGCCGTTGCTGGAATTTTCTCGGTGGTCGAGACCCACACACCCAGTAGCTTGTACCGGTGCGTTGAGGAGACCTTCAACTTTGGTGTGCTTCCTGTCGTGGAAAGCACATGCTGACGTCTCGGTACTGCACTCGTACATTTATGGGTGCTCTCAGTGGAGTTCAGAGTGCTCTAGAGTTTTCTCGGTGGATAGGCCGTTTTGGCCGATTTCCTTGTTTTGCCTGCTATTCGTGTCTGGATGATGCAAAACCACCTTGCATGGGTCCGTTGCGTAGAGCTCATCGTTCTACACGTTCTGGTGCAGACAGCGGGTGATTCTGACACCTGAGCAGTGAGTTACGGCCAAAACTGTGGTTTTAGGCCAGTTTGAGCAGGTACGAAAATACCGCCGCCCCTAGCGACTCTAGGCGGTCAACAACTGTTTAGGCTGATTGTTGCTCAGTTGTCATTCTCTCTCTGCAAATGCTATTGAATCATTCTGACACTTCGCCTTGTTTCGCCTAGCCCAGGGCTGCAATACCGCGGTACTCGAGTACCGCGGTATCACAGTACCACAGTACAGATACCGCAGTATCGTAATTTTGTGGCAGCTCATTATCGATACCGGTACCGGCACCGCGTTACCGACGGTATTGGTAAAATACCGCAGTACTATACAAGTACCGCGGTACGCGGTATACCAATTTATAAAACACACATTGTACCACGGTACCAAAATGTGTACCATGGTACTGAATGCTCTAGTAGTTTTTTAACACCAAAAATGAATTCCAAGCTTAAAAAATGAGATAAGTAATAGATGTCATGAACTTGGAACTCAAGTTTATATACTCACAAAGAAAAGATACACCTTTACATGATATTCACTTGTGATATGGAGATGTTTAGGTGGAGTAGAAGTTAGGAGACCAAAAATGAGGGAAGGAGAGGAGGGTGAAGTTGTGAAGAGATACTCTAGTTGAATACCGTAGTCTCTTATGTTCGATGTTTTTTTAGCTAAATAAAAGGACAGTTAAATATGACTATAGTTTTCAGCCTTGGCATTTTGGACCTGTCCGTCCAAAAGCTCTGGTATTTTCTTAGTGTCTTATTTTGGTCAAATGTCCATGTCCTTGGTCTGTCCCTAAGACTTCGCTTTTTGGGTTACATAGTAACCCTATTACAATCGCTTTGCATTGCAAAAGATGCTCAAGAAAATCGTGATTGGTGGATCCGTCATTTTCCTGACGTATCCACCAATCAGGGTCCAATAATTTGTAGGACTGTATGCCCCCCCACGTCCGCGGACGCGCAGCCCAGGTCGGCCTGCGAAAAAAAAATTCACGGACATCGACCTAGATGTCCGGACAGACTTCGGATAGTACGGAATGACAAGTCCGACGCCACAAGGGTAAGGACTGTACGTTGGGATGGGTCCAACTCCTCCTCGGCCTCGTCCTGTCCTGTTTCACGGAACTGGTCGTCATGGTAAACTCTAGAGACTCGTGAACCCGGCTTCAAACAAGGTCAGAATGCAATTTAAAGAAAAGAAATTCAACCACAGTCATAGAAGAAGGTAAATAAAATACATTTTGCCTATACTTACCTCATATTATTTTTCATAATATAAGTACAAATTCAAAATTCATCCAAATTTGTCAAAGATCATATTTTTAGTGAGGTTCACAATAGACGTGTGAAACTAGCATGTTCAGAATACAAGAACAGATTAATCTCAATAACTTAAATTAATCACCAGATAAAACCATAATCATAAACATAAACGAGAAGAAATGCCCTTTGAGGTTCTTCTTCAATATGTTGGTGAATTATTATACATAATACCGTATTGTCAAGCACATTCGTTCAATTTTTGGTTGTGTTTTTTTAGCTTTTACATCCACACAAGCGGGAATTAATCCAGCATAGCATGAAGTAATTTAGGAAGAGTTTGCGAAAAGCATACACAATGTTTAAGAGCACACATGGTCGAACCAAGAAAAATAGTTTGAACGAATGCGGGTGACAGTTTGGCAGTCCATTTACAACCAGTTTTGGCTTCCACGGACGAGGCAAACTCTTACGGCAAACCTTCCATTATGTGGTCCAGATACGGCAAAAATGCCGATTCCCCCCTGTTTTGTTACCCATGACCCTCATATACCCCTCCGTCGGAACAATAAGCCCCATATACCCCTTCGTCGGAACAATAAGCCCCATTCGCCCGTGTCCGGCAAAAATAAGCCCCATCCGCCCCACAGCTTTCACCATGCTCTAAGAGCGACGCATGTCGCTGGTTAAGCATGGCGAAAGCGAGCATGCCTGGTAGAATGCGGCCCTCCATCGCAGCCGTCACGATGGAGGGGCGCGATAGTTTCGAGGGGTGGGGGGTGGGGGGGGTGGGGTGGAGATTGCCGGCCGACGTCCGTCGGTCGGCACTTCGTCAACCCCCCCCCCCTCCCGCCCCCCTGCCAACCTGCCCCACCTGCCCGCCGATCGAGGCCCTCGCAATTGAGGGCCGGGCGGCCGGTGGGCTGCCGGGAGGCGGGGGTGAGTGTGGTGGGGGGGTGGGGGGGGGGACTTCGCCGGGGATTCGAGCGGACGGGCATCCGTAGTAATCCCCCCTCCATGAATGGGGACTCGAAAATCCATGTTTGTTTTATTTTACATTTTTCTCAACTTTATACCCGCGTTTGATGTACAAACAAATGAAAAACCCACCCCCTAATTACACTTGGGGTTTTAGGGTTTATTTTTGCACGGGCACCTGCTGAGCCGCACGGCAGCGTGGCCCAGCAGGTCCCCCTTTTAACTCATGGGGAGTCTTGGACCCCCAAGCAAACTTCTTACAAACCACTTACGAAAAATCACAAACCCTTTACTAACGAGTTTGTGATCATTGGGTCAAAAAATGTGACGTCAGCATGTCGACGCCGCATCCATACGACGTCGACATGCTCTCTTTTGACAAACGAGAGGGGTATATTGTTCGTTTTTTACGCCTGCAAATTCGCGTCCGTGTCGAAGGGGCGAATCAGGCTTATTGTTCCGACGGAGGGGCGGATCAGGCTTATTGTTCCGAGCGAGGGGGGGATCAGGCTTATTGTTCCGAACGATGGGTATATGGTCATTCCGCCCTAAGAGATACTAACATGAATACTTTTGCTCGGTTACTATGTAACCCTATGCACGCTTTGCGTGCAACACCTGCCTCTTGTTGAATTTTGAAATTTCGAATGTGGGGGGCGAAGTCGTACGTCGCAGCTCGCTTTGCACATAGATTCGCACGTAGATTTCCTGTCCATTGCGAGCTTCCGAACGCACACTCATCCGCACTACCACGTAGTTGTAGCGCGTTACCGTTACTTGTCAAAGTTTTTTTCTTTCACTTTCTCACTATCGCGTTACTGTACCGCGGTATGATACCGCGGTACAGTAGAGGGGTATCCTGTCAGGTCAGTACCGATACCGTACCAGTACCGTGAAAAACAATTCCGTACCGCGGAACTACAATACTGCGGTACAAAAAAACGGTATACCGCGGTACTGGTAATACCGGCATCAACCCTGGCCTAGCCAGACCCTTGCCGTTGTGTGCACAACTTGTGACTGTTGTCATCGTTCGACCAGGCACTGACGCCTAGTCAGCGGCAATATCGCTAGGAAGCTTCCGCGCATATTCTCAGGAAAGCACATCAAAGCCCTCTCCAAGAGCCACTAGCAAGGCCCATTCCAACTTTGGGACTCGTATCCAAGGAAGTTTCCATGCGAGTTTGAATACTGGACAGCCGGGGAACAGATTTGGAGTTGCAACCTTTGCACAAAGCAGACGATGTTCTTGTTTTAGAAAACACAAACTGGACTGTACTTGTGTGGCTCTCTTGAATAACACATCCTTTTTTCATGTGCTAATAGAAAGCAGATGGAATTTTCCAGTGGGGGAAATCCATGTGCAAACAGCAATTACAACGTCCATTCTTACAATTTGTTTTACTCAATCACAACTCCCCCCACATTTTGCCTTCCATTCAATCAGGAGAGGCGATGGCCATTGCGTCCACTGTTGTTTGTGCTGGTGGGAGTGCAACATACAGTCCTACAGGATTTTAGCAAAAACATGTATCCAGTCTTGAGAAAAAACAAGCTCCATTACGTACCAAATCACATTCACCTCCGTGAGGCGCCATCAACATCATCATGCGATTTTTCAGGAAAAATGAGCAACTTCTTCACTTTGTGCCGAAAGCACAAAGTGAAGAAGACAAGAAAACATAAATTCTGAAAGGGAAAATCAGACTGCCATTCTTGGCCGTATGTCCCTACAACCGTGGTGTTTGAAAAAAGTACATTTGCCCAGATTCAAACGATCTCTTGGCACTTTAGAGTTGGCGTAGGAATGGGATGCTGCGCTCCAGCAAGCCTAGCTGGATGGACCATCCTCATCCGGACTGCAAGACCAAGCGGGAGGCACCAACACGCACACACACAAAAAAGTAAAAACATATAAGCTGAGATGAGCTCAACCTATGGACGCCAACAAAAAACAGCTTCAAGAGGCAAGAGGAACTGCACGAGAAATTGGGCCAAAGTCGAAACCGTCTTGGTGAGCCGTGACCAAGACGGCTGAGGACCAAGTCAACTCAAGAACGAAGTAGAGGGGTAACACGCTGGTTGACCCGGGGGAGGAGGAAAGGAACAGCAATATCGCCCTTCAGCTGCGCACTCACCTATCTGAGAAAAAAAAAAAAAAAAAAACCCTACATGAAGAAAACACGCTGCACACCACACCCAACACCCTCCACTTCTACAAAAAGCCTTCGCGAGTGTCATCGTCTGCCCAAGAGACAGCCACAAACAGGCGGAGAGCACAAGCTGCGACGCATTCCCAGAACGACACGCAAGACATCCTCACCCACAGGCCCATGCAAAGCAGATCAAGGACATTGTTTGGACACTAGACGCTTTTTGTCTGTACGTACACAGCAGGCGTGGCTGGGTTGTAGGAGTCGGACGCTGGCGTGTACGCAGGACTGTTTGGGAGGAGAGGTGCAAGCAAGCAAGCGACACATGGAGCAGACAAGGACGGACGAGAGAATTTGTGAACCCACAAATGCAAACATAGACGGGCAATCAGAGTAAGAATTGGAGTGATGCAAAAGCGAGAGCTTGCAGACAGCAGTGGCAGCAGTGCAGGTCTGCAGGCATGCATGGCGGACGAGAATCTGACAGTGTGAGAAAACACAATCAACCGACAGCTCGCAAGACCCGCCTGGCAGTCGACATCTCTCTCTCTCTCACTCACTTTCGATCTCATCAGCCGACAAACATAAAGATCCAGGAAGTCAATAACAACACACCAATGCAAGGTGGACATATTTTTCCATGCACACGTTCAAGACGTGTGGCATGCACACGTTCAACACATGAGGCATGCACACTTTTAAGACATGTGGCATGCACACGTTCAAGACATGTGGCATGCACACGTTCAAGACATGTGGCATGCACACGTTCAACACATGTGGCATGCACACGTTCAACACATGTGGCATGCACACGTTCAACACATGTGGCATGCACACGTTCAACACATGTGGCATGCAAACGTTCAAGACATGTGCCATGCAAACGTTCAAGACATGTGGCATGCACACGTTCAACACATGTGGCATGCAAACGTTCAAGACATGAGGCATGCAAACGTTCAAGACATGAGGCATGCACACCTTGTGGGCGAATACGCAGCCGAAGATCCACCAGGAGTGTCTCCGTCCGAAGGCGAGTAGGTGGGCGACGTTGGCGAGTACGACGGCGAAGTGGGTGAGTAGGAGGGCGATGTCGGAGAGTACGAGGGAGATGTTGGCGAGTAGGATGGCGACGTGGGACTGCACATGACAGAACAAGGCAACGCGGCGCCATCACACACAATGTCAAGCATGACAGCACAAGAAGGTGGAGCAAACACATGATTGCACGTCATCATGTCCCATTTCCCTTGCTTGTTCCCGTAGGACTAACAGCCACTTTCCCTTTTCTTTCTCTTTCCTTAGTCTTGTACTTTTCACTCCTTACTCTCCCCCCCTTCTGGAGTATCTCCTTGTAGGGCTCTATCCTGCATTCTCTTCCATCCTGGCCATCAGCAACTCACCCTCCCTTGAATCCCGCCTCTCACCCTCTCTCTCCCCTCTCCACATTTCCTCACCCTCCTTCCATCTCTCCCACACCCAATTTCACCATCTCCACATTCTCTGGCCCACCTCCCCTTTCATCGTCGGACCCCCGCCCTGTCCCATTCTTCCCCTCCTTGTCCCTAACTTGCCCTTCTTCCCCCTTCCTAAACCACCCCTTTTGTCTCCTCCCTCTTGCCCTATCAATCCCCCCCTCTCCCCTCTGCCCCATCGCCCCTCTTTGAGGTTTCCATCCAGGCTCCCCTGCCCCGACCACCGCATCGCACAGTAGCCCCATCCCAACTCCCCGTGCACCCCCAATCTACCTCGCCCCCCTCTTGGACTGCCCCCCACTCATCCCATGCCCATCTCCTTTTTCTCCCCTCCACCCGTAAATTTACCACCCCCCCC
>SZWC01010480.1:70253-85250 GCA_023375785.1 Penium margaritaceum | reverse complement strand
GGGGGGGGCGGGGCTGTTTCAAAGACCATAGCGATAAGGTCCAGGGCAAAGCAATGGCACCTGTGCCGTTGGGGAATCCAGGCACACAGTTGTTGCAGAATGATCCACAGATCTGAGTACAGAACAATGATTGCTTGAAATCATCTGTTTTTGGATCCACCATGAACAGCGACCTTGAAGAAGGGCACCGGATCGTGCTATAGCTGCCTGCCAGGTCCCTGCAGAGAGTCATGAAAGATGCACTAAACAGAAATCGGTTTGATGATGCTAGGAGTGGTCACGATTTTCTTTTGAATAGACGAAAGAGGAGACTTTACTGAGTGGAAAGGGCTAGCGCTAAGAAACGCTGCAGAGGACAAAGCAGGCTGCGTGAGAGCCCTGTAAATCTGCAGCTGTGAAGCAGGGATTTCACAGGATCAGCTGCACGAGAACCTGCTTGTCTTGACTTTTCTTGCTGCTTAGAATGCTCACTAGTGTGTGGCACCATTCCTCACACACAGTAATTGCAGTGATTGCAGTAACTTGTTCTAGCAAATGCGATTATCCACCACATTTGAGTAGTCCTGGTGGAAAATGTGACCTCTCAGATGACCGTAGTTGTGTGTACATAGAAAGAACAATACTGTCACGGCTGACAGATGAGTCAGCCTGGGGACAGAAAACATGATTTTTTCCAGGACGTGCACACAAGTGAGCTCAAGTGAGAGGACACATCCCCATTGACCGGCAATAATATGTGTTATACGAAGTCATAGGCAACACATGGCAGAAAAAGGTGGAGGACAAAAGCAGCTGGTAACTGTAGCACAACTCTGACTGGCCCCACAGGCCATGGCCTTGGCAGGGGGGCCATGAGAGCCGCATGCAGTGACACGTCCTTATGTTTGTGCTCCAGGNCTCAAGGTTCTCAAGAGACGAACATAGGCAGAGCTGCACTTGGAGATAATAACCAGCTGGTGCCAGACCAGAGGCCAGAGAGCAGCTCCACTGGGCCCCACTGCCTAACACTTGCAAACCTGTTCTTGGCATGCCTCTTAGTCCAGTGCCCTGCCATGGGTCCCCCTCAAATTTTCTCCAAACCATGTCCTTTTTCCCCCATTTCTGACAGGAATCCTCCAGCATATACAGTAACAACATTATGACAACATTGTTCTTCCAAGGATGAAGAGTCCAGCCATACATACATACAGGAATTCGAGGTTTAAGTTGCCGAGAGTTCCTGGAATGGCCCCGCCAAGAAGGTTCTGGCTCAGATCACTTCAATACAACAGGGAAAGCTGGTGCTTCATGCATGTAGAGGGCTTGCACTAGATTATCAGGATCCACTGATTATCAGGGTCGATGATCAAAAACACGTCAATGATTTAAAACGGTGTTAAAGATCTCACCTACTTATTTGGCATGAATCATGCCTTCCCAAACCTATCTAAACTACTTTTCGTTCAAATTGACTTAAAAATCTTTCAGCCTGATCCCCCCTCCTCCCTGCACCCCTCGAACCACGGCACATCGATGTGTACCGCGGCACATAGGTGTGGTCTAAAGCCACATCGGCCACCTCTGCCTAGCGGAAAAGGGGGGGGGGGGGGGGGGGGGGGGGGGGGGAGGACAGGCATTGCTGTACTTCTACATAAGATGTGGTTGTCAACATTTTATTGACACAAAACAGCTTTTTCACACTTGTCTTTTTCCATACTATACTCTGTCATTTTGAGCATGAAGTAGTGAACACACTAAGGGCTGAAATGAGGTTATTCTAAGTATGATGAAGAGCAAAGTTTTACAATCTATGCACTGGTTCATGCTGAACAGGTCTAGAAGAGGATAGAGCATGTGAAGTGTTTAAATGTCATATTGCAGCAGGGATTGTTCAATGACACAATCACAGAAAAGGCTGCTTCAGCCACAAACCTGACCCCTTCACTCAAAGCCCAACGCCCCACATTCCCCCACTGCTATCCCAATAATGCCCACCATGCCTCAGCCTCTTCCCTTCTTTCTTGCTACTCTCAGCCACAGCAAAAGATTTCGAGCTAGCAGCAGCTGCCTTCTTCTTTGCCTTGCTGGACTGAGCAACAGATGATTTTACAGCTCCAGCAGTAGCACGATCTGCAGATCCAGCACCTGCAGCATCCCCTGAAGCGATTCCAATGGCAGAGCCAGCACCTTCCAGACTGCGCAATGCAAGCCTAGACTTGCTGGCAATGGCGGTTACACCTGAAGTTCCGGCACCAGAAGAAGCGCCTGCACCATCTGCACCTGCATCTGCATCTGCACCATCAGCTGCTGAAGTGCCAGCACTTCCAACAGTACCAGCACCATCCCCAGATGTACCCTCCCCTGCACCATCTTCCTCCTCACCCTCCCCACCTTCCTCTTCTGCATCCTCTCCAGCACCACCTTCCTCCTCCCCTCCTTCTCCCACTCCCAAATCTTCCACCTCCTTGTCCCTTTCCTAGGAATCCCCGCCAGATTCCATGCCTTCCACGTCAGCCCTTGTGCGAATAGGTCTTGAAAAGGACATGGGATCATCTGTTGCTGCACGCTTGCCCTTTTTCTACTGCTGCTTCTGCTCTCCTTCCTTCTCTCCTTCCTCCTCATCCTCACCCTCCACAAACACCTCCTCCTCCTCCTCCATCTTGTTGCTCTCCTCTTGAACCTCTGCAGCCTCCTCCTCCTCCTGAACATCTTCCACCAGCTTTCCATCGTCCTCCGAGTCTGAATCATCCTTGGCCATCCAGTTCACCATGGATGTTATACATTTCTGTGGAGTTGCAAGGCGTGCTCTAGTTCGTCGCATCAGGAACATCAATACGCATGTTCTTGAGTTCATCTGCAATCACGTAAATTTCCTCTTGCTTCGCGTTGTCGCTCAACTTACCCGTCGGCGAATGCATGATGGCCAGTTCCCAGGTCGTCACTGGCTGGCGGAACTCCGTCAAGGTCACCCATTGTGTTTGTGCAACATGCCTCGCATGGCAATGTCCACATGGAAAGGCATCATGGATGTCTTGACCACACGCTCTTCGCTATGTGACAGCCAAGTTTGTGCGGACGAAAAAGTCATCATCTATCTACAGTTCGTGTGCCATGCAATTTCTACACGTCAACTCATGGAACGGTTCCATTGTGGTGTAGCAACCATTCATCGAATGCTACGCGGGGTGGTTGACGCCCTGCTTGAGTTAGCCCCGTCCGTTATTAAGCTTACATCTATGGTGGATCCTCCTTTTTGGCTTGGGAGCAACATCACAACCACTTACCCTACTTCTCTGACTGCATCGGAGCTGTCGCTGGGTCGAATATCCTGGTGACTGTCACATGCATCTGAAGGGCGGCGTACATTGATAGGAACTGAAGAGTGACTTAGAATATACTGGCCGTTTGTAATCCGGATCTATGGTTCAAATTTGTGGCCATGCGCTGGGAAGGCTAAGTTCATGACAAGCGGATGTTTAGAAACGCACTTCATTTTTGCTTCTGGCTGCCTCTTGAAAAGTATGTACTCCGTAATACAAACTTTCCATAAGGTTATGGGGTTATGCCTCCATTTTGGGAGGTCAGGTACCATCTGCAAGAGTTTGGACCTGACAGACTTCGTCCAACAACTCCAGAGGAGCTCTTCAACCTAAGACAAGCATCTGTTTGATCCTCCATCAAATGGGCGTTTGGTGTTCTTGAAGCACGGTTTCTTGTGTACAGGGCTTGCCATGTTTTGACATTGACTTCCCAGGTAGACAGATTTTTTCATGTTTTGTGATGCATAACATGATACAAGAGAGGCATCCCATACTTTATCCAGGGTGGGACGGGCATGTTGGAGAAGTTGACGACTCTTTAATTCCAGTGCATGTGAGATCAGTTGGTAGACAACATGGCAACTGGGTAATGAGGGCATTGCGCACCAACATTGCTAGTTCTATGTTGGTGTGCTAATACAATGTGGTCCGATTGCTGCGCTATCCATGATGCAGATTGAAATCCATAAACATTGTGTCTAATTTCCAGTTGCTCCATGTTTTGTAACAGTTATAACCAATACAATACATGTCTTGTACGGAGTTAACAAAGTAGGAGCATCAATGAAGCCCAATATCATTAAATACCAAATACAAAGGGGTACATAAAAGGAACTAGTTGTCATACAAGTTCTCATGTGTACATTGGTCCTCGCCCTCGTGCATGTCATTGCTGCTGCCTTGTTGCTCCTCCCACACCTAGACCCCGTCCTCTTTGTCATTTTCATCTGCCTCTTCCCCGCCATCCTCCTCTCTGCCCTCATTTTCTCCATCGTCCTCTTTACCTTTGTCCTCTTCCCCGTCCTCCTCTTCCCCCTCAGAACTGAGGGGGAAGAGGAGGGCAGGGAAGATAACAGAGGCCATCTGAGTATGTTGAGCACATGAGCACAGACACCATCCTGGGATTGTTAGAAATATAGACTCTGACAGAGACCATTACTCGAAATTACCGAGTTCTCAATAAAGGTTCAGGTCCTGGACGGAACCACCTTGGCAACGGTCCATCGGTCATCCCGACCATTATGACCAACACCCAATTCATCCCCTAATAATGTGAGATGTGTCACCCGCATCCGGCTAGCGGAAAGAAGCCGTTGTTTTACTTGTTTATCCTGTTCTGTCTATATTTACCGAGGATGTTCATTCCCTCAAGTTTAACCCAGAACAGTATTTTCATCTTGTTCGCCTTTGGTTCCATGGCTTCACCGCCGTGTCTTCACTCTGCTTGCCTAATTGCTCAACCCTTCATCACCATTCGCTCTCAGCTCTGTGGCTCTTCGCTCCGTCACTCATGTTCCTTCGCTCAGTTCTCGCTCACCTCACTTGTGCATCCCAACCTGCAACCTTGCTACAACTCTCTCAATCTGCCTACTCTTCGCTTCTATCTTCTGACTACTCTTGTAACTGCGTGGTCCGGCCACACCCTCTTCACCGCAGCCACTTCTCACAGCGCCTTCTCCATTTTACCCTTTTCCAGTCACTGCATCCACTGCAATCTGCTTCATAAGCACCATCAGTATCCTCCTCATCATCCGTTGTCTTCCCCTCCCACAATTTTCATCATCTTCTCGCGCCGCCTTCCCTTGCCATCTCTTCTCGTCTTTGACATCAGCAGAATGTCGTTATTTGCCAGGATATCGGACACCACCGGTCTTCCTGCCCGTCGGTCTTGGGCCAATTCGGGGCACAAGCCGTCACTCTCCTGACATCAGAGGACTCCACTGCTCCATCAGAATTTGCCTCTCCAACCTCTCCTCCTCCTTCCCATCATCTGCTGCTCTACATCATGGACCACAGCTCCTTCGCCTCCGCATCATCATCTGCCTGCATCAGCTTCTGCCTCAGCATCTGTCCCTCACCTTCATCTCAATCATTCTCACAATCCTCCGTAGCGCAAGAGGTTTCGCCCCGACGCTCACTCCATCAACATCAATCTGCCGCCTGACATCATCAGCTCTCATCTTCCGCTCGGTACAAGGATCTGCCCGGTCGAACCGCCAATCTCGTGGCGACCTGCGCCCACGCTGATTTCTCTCCGCAGCACACATGGCTCGTCCCTGCGCCCAGATTTCATCAACCATCCTCTTCCTCCTCATCAGCAAACATCAGCATCTGTGACCAGCACAAGGACCTGCACGAGCTAGCTGCCTGTTTCGCAGCAGCTTGCACCCACACCGGCCGCAAATTTCTTGCGGCATTTTGGATCTTGCCTTGTCCTTCCCACACTCTACTCCCCTACTTTGCAGTGCACGTGGTTCCACCCCTACACTCATTCCATCAACATCCATCCGCCACCTGCCATCATCCGCTTTCCTCCTCCGCTTGGCAGAAGGATCCACCCGGTCGAACCACCAATTTTGCAGTGACCTGCGCCAATGCCAATTCCTCTCCGCAGCACACTGGGCTCGGCCCTGTGCCCACAAACTCATCAGCTATCCACCTCCTCATCATCAGCAACCATCATTATCTGCAGCCAGTACAAGGATCTGCACGAGCTAGCTGCCATCTTTGCAGCTGCCTGCACCCACGCCGGCACCAGATTGTTCGTGGCACGTTGGCTTCCGCCTTCCCCTTGCCGCATTCTATTCCTCTAACATCAGCAGTGCACGTGGTTTTGCCCCTACACCCACTCATTCTCCGTTCATCTATCATCATCATTGTCAGCTCAGTAAAAGGACCCGCCCGGTTGTACCACCAATTTTGTGCCAACCTACGCCCACGTCGACTGTTCTCCGCAGCGCACGCGGCTTGCCCCTGCGCCCAAATCTCATCAACAACCATCAGCCCCCTCATCACCATCAGCACCCCATCATCCTCAAAACTCTGATCCTTGCACAATTGTCTAACATCATCTCTTCTTGCCTTCAAGGACGCAGAGGATCAGTTGTGGCAGAGCCTCCTTTGTGAGTAGCGTGGTGGCAGCACTCTCCTTCACTCCTCCCCAACTGCACCTTGTCAAGTCATGGCCCAACAATCCTCTTCAATCCCTGTGCTTGCTGAAAATGGAGAGAACGTTACAGCATGGGCAGATGCTGTCATCTGGCAAGCACAGACCTGAACCCTGGATATACATCAGGGTGACCGCATGCTCCTTGGCCACTATGAACACCAGCACCCAAGGGGAGGGGTAACCAGCAGCATACATGAGATCTCTTCATACTGTGTGTCACTTGCTTTGCCCACTCCTTGATTCATCCTATCATCACCATCTGCTAGAGCCGCGTACAAGACCCCTACTCTGGGAACGGATTCTTCAACAAGCATCATGGAGAAACTGGATCAGTGGGACGTGCTACAATTGAACCTACCTTCTCCCTGCCCCAGCNGCACCCAAGGGGAGGGGTAACCAGCAGCATACATGAGATCTCTTCATACTGTGTGTCACTTGCTTTGCCCACTCCTTGATTCATCCTATCATCACCATCTGCTAGAGCCGCGTACAAGACCCCTACTCTGGGAACGGATTCTTCAACAAGCATCATGGAGAAACTGGATCAGTGGGACGTGCTACAATTGAACCTACCTTCTCCCTGCCCCAGCGCATCTCCCCATTTGCACAACCCAAACTCTGGAGAATAGTGGGCACCGGCTCCCAGCATCAGCACGAGAATGGATGGAGGGTGTTCTCCACTTGCTGTTCCCTGAATTCCTATATGGGTTCTGTGTAAAAGACTATCTACTTGAAGACCGCCTCAACATCCGTCTGTTGACTGACGATGAATCAGATGCTCTCTACGCATTAGTTAACAGCCAATTCTGTACCAGGATCAAGAAGATAGTGCCAGCGAGACAACATGATATGGTGGACAATTATCCACGAGACCTTGGAGCCAAGTCGCAACATCTTCTTGCCTCTTACGGAGTCAACATTTCCTCTGCCAACAGGAAACGATACTCCCATCGACAGACAGTTATGTCACCTATGTCTGATTTATGGGGGGTGTCAAAACATAGAATCCGACAGAGGCCACCACTCGGGGTTGCCGAGTTCTCAACTAAGGTTCAGGTCCTGGACCGAACCACCTTGGCAATGGTCCATCGGTCATCTCAACCGTTATGACCGACACCCAAGTCATCCCCTAACAATGTCACATGTGTCACCCACATCCGGCTAGCGGAAAGAAGCCGTTGCTTTACTTGTTTATCATGTTCTGCCTGTATGTACCGATGATGTTCATTCCCTCGAGTTTAACCCAAAACAGTCTTTTCATCCCGTTTGCCTTTGGTTCCATGGCTTTGCCATTGTGTCTTCACTCTACTCGCCTAACTGCTCAACTCTTCATCGCCATCCGGTCTCAGCTCTCTGGCTCTTTGCTCTGTCACTCACGTTCCTTCACTCAGTTCTCGCTCACCTCACTCGTGCCTCCCAACCTGCAACCTTGCTACGACTCTCTCTCTCTCCAATCGTCTGTCTACCTCATTGCTCTACCTCTGCCTGAAACTCCTCCATGCTCATTCTGTAACTAACTCCCCACATTGCTCTCTGCTTTCATCAGCATATCCATGACTAACAAACTGTTCTGCTTCTTCCTGCTTTTGCCGTCGCTTCCACTGCTCTCTCCATTTTTCTGAGAGGGACCACATGTACAAAGTACACATTCTTTCGTCCTTCTGTAACACTTCCAGCATCTATATCTTGTCGTAATCAGACATGAACTTATTGTTACGTATATCCTGCACATCCATGGCCCATCACGTTTTTGGGTCATCGTCACGTATGACACATTTAAACCGACCAGCATTCTCAACACATTGAATGGCCTTATCAACCTAAAGGTCGAACACTCTAGGACAAACAGCACAATCATCAGCCACATCATCAACGACCTTCTTGTGTTCACCAAACGCACGCACCTCCACTGAGCTTATGACGTTGCCGCCAACTGCCTTGCCACAGATCCAAAGCTTCGTCATCAGATCAAACCACAGCATTGACTTCCCTCAGAGCTTTGCACCCGCAGGATTGGTCATCTTAACGGTGTCCCAGCCTTTAGAGTCCATCTCTATAGTCCAGAGGATACAGACAAAACTGTTGCCACTCTTACCGAAGAAGTCGTGAACCATATGCCATTGCTTCGCGAGGCTGTTGCAGTGGTTACAAGTATGCTCCATTGTTGGTTCGTCGGAGCCAAGATTTTTGCTAACTGCGCTCCAAGAATGCTGTGTATACAAGTCTGCCAGCCATGTGTGTGAAGAAAATCCGCCGCTTCCTCCACCGCGAACGACAACAACATGGTATGTTTCTTCATTGTGCAATATTTTTAGATGTACTATGAACCTTCCCTGGTGTAATGTCATGCTTAGGAAATTGTGTGCCTCACCTAGGTCGGTCATGTGGTATTGTGCAGTGAGCAGTGCTTTCGTCTCTTGGACAAGGGGAAGAGAGGGCACAAGAATTGGTAAGTCATCCACGTACACCAGAAGAGCAACTGGAACACCGTTCACCCAGCGGATGAACAGAGAGGGGTCAGACAGACTTTGTAGAAACCCTCCAAGTTCTAGTGTCCAGCTGATCTCCTTGTTCCAACACCGTGGTGCTTGTTGGAGTCCATACAGTGCCTTTAGAAAAATCCAGACTCTGTCTGTCCTGCCTGTGAACCCTGGTGGTTGTTCCACATAAATCTCCTCTTCTAGTGGTCCGTTCAGAAAAGCACTCTTGACATCCATATGGTGTATTTCCCAGTCCTTGTGTGCTGCAACCCCAAGCAACACGCAACCTGACGTGTACTTTCCCGCTGGGGTGTAAGTGTTTGTAAAGTCCTGCCCAAGTATCTGGTGGAAACCCTTGGCCACCAATGAGGCCTTGTACTTATCAAACAAGCCCTGCACGTTCTGTTTGAATTTTAACACCCAATTTAAGTCAATGGCTTTGCGTCCAGGGGGAAGAAGCACCAGCTAATAAACTTCATGCTCAAGGAGAGCCTTCACCTCATTGATCATAGCCTTTTACCACTCTGCTGCGTCTGAGCGCCCCCTTGCCTCTTCGACGGTGAGGGGCTCTGGGTGGATAGTTACAAGCTGTGTGGGACCGGCTGTGTGGTAGAACTGTGTGTAATCCATCCTGGCCACGTTCCGTTGTGAGTGACGGACCAGATCAGGCTGAACAGGATTGTTCGGTATTGGGGTTAAGCCAGGTGGGGACCCTGAGGAGTGCTTCGAGATCAGTTGGTGCACGTAAATCTATAGGGACAGGTGTGACCTGGGCCGTGACCTTGTGCTCTCTGGACGGTGGTGTAACCTTTGGTTGTGTGGTGGGAACAAAAATGGGTACACAGACATACTCAGAGTATCGTTCAGGGATGGTAAGCACCGGTGCATGCTTGAGTCCCTTGAACGCCTTCTATGGCATGTGTTATAGGAAGGACGCATCTCGACTCTCGACAAATGCATGTTGCACAGGGAACCAAAAGGCTCGGTGCCTTCGAGGCATGGGACACTCCAACAAAGACACACCACCTACCCCGTGGGCTCAGCTTGTGGCTGCATTGTGGGTCAGCAAACCACACACAAGCCACTGTGACCCACAACGGTACAGGGCGTAAATCTAAGGCTGCACACCAAATCCGAATTGTGAATCCTGGCATGGATTCAGATTTGTGTCTGCATCCAAGGGTGGATTTGGATTCGCAAATCTGAGTCCCGGATTTGTGAATCCCTGTGGATTAAAAAATCCATCAAGTCCTTCTACTTTTTAACTCCAATTCAATTCCTTGTTACATGAGAAGAATTCCACTTCACACAGACAAAACAGTTTCATGGAAAACACTATTGTACAGTTGTACTTTTCACATTCAAATTCAAAATACAAGGAAATGTTGTGGCCAATGACATCCTCAAATGTGAAATGTAAGCACAACTCTACTTTTACTTGCACGAAGGCATGCCTGCCCTGCCTAGTCGACTGCATGACGGCATGCCCGTCCTGCCTAGTGGACTGCATGAAGGCATGCCCGTCCTGCCTAGTGGACTGCATGACGGCATGCCCGTCCTGCCAAGTGGACTGCATGACGGCATGCCCGTCCTGCCTAGTGGACTGCCAGACGGCATGCCCGTCCTGCCAAGTGGACTGCATGATGGCATGCCCGTCCTGCCTAGTGGACTGCATGACGGCATGCCCGTCCTGCCTAGTGGACTGCATGACGGCATGCCTGCCCTTCCTCAACAAACATAGATCATGCTTCTGTAACCTGAACACCACAGGCATTTTCAGTAGGTGCTCCATTGTCCTCTCCCACATCAGCAATGTCATTGTCTTCAACCTCATCCCCGTCTGCATCATCACCATTCTCCTGCAGAGCCACATTTACTTCACAGCATACAAGGTTGACACGTTTCTCTTCGGCGTCCAGTTCTGGTGCCACTTCTCCGTTTGGAGCAACTGAAAATTCTGCAAGTGCCGGGTCATTCACCCATGACTTCAGCTACATCAAGTTCTCAATATTCAGGGCAATCAGGCTCTGTTGTAATTCTGTAATGACATGGCGGCCTAGTGAAAAAATCCTCTCGGGACCGCAAAAAGATCCAGGGCAGCAAGATGGAACATGGGAAATGGAGCCTTGTTCTTCCTCAAGTGCTTCAGAATGTTGCACCCACGGCCCTTCTTCTCCTCCTTGGCCCACGCATCCACCTTGAGCTCCAGTGAGTTTGGCTAGGTCTGCACTTGGGTCTGGTCGTTCTTAGCAAACATGTCGGCGGCTGCATCCTCTAGTGCAGCCTCCAGCAGATTCTGGTTGGCGCTGATGTGCTGGCTTGGAAGCGGGGCTGACGTGGCAGCATCTTGGTTTTGTTGTTGAGTCTCTGCATACATATAGGCAGACATTATTCAAGTTCTTAGTAAGTGTACTTCAGATGTACATGTAATGCAGCCACATTCCAGAATTGAGTGCATTGCAACCAGATTGCAAATGCTTCAGTGCTGCAGCATCTCAGCAATAAAATATGTGCATTGCTACCAGATTGCATATGTTTCAGTGCTTCATCTAAGCAATAATTGACCACCAAATGTGAAACATGCAATGCAACATGGTTTCATTGCATGTAACCATGTCTCACCTGCAGTTGCAGGTGTCGCCGCGGAAGATGATGTAGCTGCAGCAACCTCGCCCTGGCTTGCTGTGCTGGATGCTGCCTGCACTGCCGTGGCTGTCCGTGGCTGCCGCATTAAGGGCTACTGCAGCAGCCTCGTCCGCCTCACGTTGTTGCATAACTCTCTTGTTGTAGTGGTGCAGCATGTCCACCACCTCTACCTGCAGTTCTGCAGCTGTGTTGATGCCGACCTTGGGATGGACGCACTCGTTAAAGTGCAGCCTAAAGCATGGATCGCATGCTGTTGCCAGGACGTGTCGTTCTGTCAGCAGCTTCACATTAATATCCAGTTTGGCGATGCATGCAGGGATGCCATATTTCAGCTCCAAGAGTAGCTGCTACTTGCAGTCCAAGCGGCCAGAATTCCCCCCGCGCTTGCTCTTCCTCTCGGCTGCAAGCGCCTTCGCTGACCAGGCTTGCATCTTCTCCAACAGCGAAGCGTAGAACGGGATGACGACTGAAAGGGTCAAGTACATTGAACCTGAAATATTATCTGTGAAGCTTTTGAATGGCTTCAGGATGATGGTGACCTGGGCAATGCGTTTTTTGCCTTTGTTTGCACAGGCATTGCCAGAAATTGGTGCCTTTGTTTGTAGGTCGAAAAAAGACTTTTAGTGGTAGACTAACTAGTCCACTGCACGCACAAACAAGGTAGACTGATTAGTTCGTTTGTCAGTTTTTCACCATTTGTGGACCAAATAGACAAACTAGTTAGACAAATTAGTCTATGGTTTGGAAAAATTAGTCCTGTATTTTGTTGTTCAGGGGATCGGAACACAATGCCTCCGAGTTCGGTCTATCACACGTGTCAGTGACGGTCATCTTGCGCATTCGAAGCGCAATGGTTGATTCTTTGTTCGTGGTGATGCGAGTCGCCGAGGGTTCCTACCTCTTCATGGGGCTGGGGGCGGTAGTCGTTTGCATTTCACCATAGATATTGTACATTTCCGTGGAGCTGCAAGGCGTGCTCTAGTTTGTCACATCAGGAACATCAATGCACATGTTCTTCAATTCATCCATGATCACGTCAATGTCCTCTTGATTTGCGTTGTCTCTCAACTTACCCGTTGGCGAATGCATGATGGCCAGTTCCCAGGTCGTCACTGCCTGGCGGAACTCCGTCAAGGTCATCCATTGCGTTTGTGCAACATGCCTACATGGCAGTGTCCACGTGGCAAGGTATCATGGATGTCTTGACCACACGCTCTTCGCTACGCGACACCCAAGTTTGTGCGGACGAAAAGTCATCATCTATCTACAGTGCATGTGCCATGCAATTTCTACACATCAACTCATGGAACTGTTCCAGCGTGGTGTAGCAATCATCCATTGAATGCTACGCGAGGTGGTCCACGCCCTGCTTGAGCTGGCCCCGTCCGTGATTGAGCTTCCATCCACGCCGGACCCTCCTTTTTGGATTGGCAGCAACATCACAACCACTTACCCTACTTCTCTGACTGCGCCGGAGCTGTCGTTAGGACGCATGTCCCCGTGACTGTCACACGCATCCAACGGGCGGCATACATTGACAGGAACTAAAGAGTGACTTATAACGTACCGGCCGTTTGTAATCCGGATCTACGGTTCAAATTTGTTACCATGGGCTGGGAAGGCTAATTTCATGACACGTGTATGTTTAGAGACGTGCTTCACTGTCGCTGCCTCTTGGAAAGGATGTACTCCGTAACATAGCTTCTCCATAAGGTTATGGGGTAATGCCTCCGTTTTGGGGGGCTCGGTACCATCTGCAAGAGTTTGGACCTGCCAACCTTCGTCCGACAACTCCAGAGGAGCTCTTCAACCTAAGACAAGTACGTGTTTGATCCTCCATCGAACGGGCATTTGGTATTCTTAAAGCTCGGTTCCTTGTGTAAAGGGCTTTCCATCTTTTGACGTTGACTTCCCAGGTAGACTGATTTTGTCATGTTTTGTGATGCATAAAATCATACAAAGAAGGCAGCCCATACTTTATCCAGGGTGGAAGGAGCATGTTGGAGAAGTTGACAACTCTTTGATTACAGTGCGCGTGAGACCAGCTGGTAGAAAACATGACGACCAGATAATTAGGGAATTGCACACCAACATTGCTAGTGCTATGTTGGTGTGCTAATACAATGTGGTCTGATTGCTGCGCTAACCATGATGCAGATTGAAATCCATAAACATTGTGTTAAAATTCCAGGTGCTCCATGTAGCGTAACAGTTATAACCAATAAAATACACTTCTTGTTCGGAGTTAACAAAGTAAGAGCATGAATGAAGCCCAATAACAAAAAAAATAATACAGAGGGGTACATAAAAGGACCTAATTGTCATGCAAGTTCTCATGTGTACAGTGGTCCTCACCCTCGTGCATTGCATTTCCACTGCCTTGCTACTTCTCCCACTCCTTGACCCTTTCCTCCTTGTCCTTGTCGCCTGCCTCTTCCCCGCCATCTTCCTCTCTGCCCTCATCATCTCCACCATCATCTTCATCTCTGTCCTCTTCACCATCCTCCTCTCCCCCCTTGGCATTGAGGGGGAATAGGATGGCAGGGAAGAGGACGGAGGCCACCCGAGTATGTTGAGCACACGTGCACGGACACCATCCTAGGACCACACATACAAATTACACATTTTCTCGTCCTTCTGTAACACTTTCAACATCTCGATCTTGTCTTCATCAGACCTGACCTTATTGTCATATATGACCAATGGCCTTGCCCATTAAACTGTGTATCAACAAGTGTATTGGGAAGTGAACAAACTAGTGAACATGGACTGTTCACAGAAACTGCTACTTATCACATAGAGCCCATTAAATTTTAAATGACAGAAAATGAAAGTTCATGTGGGCTTTGCTGACATGAAGTGATGTGGATGTTTTTTGAAAAATGCTTGCATGTAGAAATACAATTTTTGATACACTGATCATGAAGTGTGTATATGTGGGGCGATTAACCATAACTCCTTATTGTTGCTTACATCCTGCACATCCATGGCCTATCACGTTTTTGGGTCATCGTCACGTATGACACATTCAAACCGACCAGCATTCTCAACACGCTGCACCTCCTTATCAACCTGAATATCGAACACTCTATGAAAAACAACACGGTCATCAGCCACATCATCAACGACCTTGTTTTGTTCACCAACAGCACGCACTTCCACTGAACTCATGACGTTGGCGCCAACTGCCTTGCCACGGATCCAAAGCTTCATCATCAGATCAAACCACAGCATTGACTTCCCTTGGAGCTTTGCACCCGCAGGATTGGTCATCTTAACGGTGTCCCAGCCTTTAGAGTCCATCTATGTAGTCCAGAGGATACGGTCAAAACTGTTTCCACTCTTACCACAGAGGTCGTGAACCATATGACATTGCTTCGTGAGGCTGTTGCAGTGGTTACGA
>SZWC01010480.1:57344-70233 GCA_023375785.1 Penium margaritaceum | reverse complement strand
CCGCAGGATTGGTCATCTTAACGGTGTCCCAGCCTTTAGAGTCCATCTATGTAGTCCAGAGGATACGGTCAAAACTGTTTCCACTCTTACCACAGAGGTCGTGAACCATATGACATTGCTTCGTGAGGCTGTTGCAGTGGTTACGATTATGCTCCATTCTTGGTTCGTTGATGCCGAGATGTTTTGCTAACTACGCTCCAAGAACGCCGTGTATACAAGTCTGCCAGCCACATGTTTTGAGAAACTCCGCCCCTTACTCCACCACGAGCGACAACAACACGGTGTGTTTCTCAATTGTGCCATTAGTTTTCCCGAGCCTGCCAGAAACTTCGGCGACGCCGGAACACTCATCGAGGATGCTTGGCTGGCAACGTCTGCATTGTTGCCAACATCCACATCAGATACAGCTTTGGCGAGCATGGCTGGAATGTCCAGGAAATTGTCCCAGATCGGGGGTGAAGGCACGTGTCCTCCGCGAGCAGCTGCAACATGGTTGATGCCGACAAACGGGTACGTTGAACCTGAAACATTATCCTTGAAGCTTTTGAATGGCTTCAGGATGATGGTGACCTGGGAAATAAGATTGTTGCATTCATGGAGTGTGGAGCATCCTAGCTCCAAAACCCTAGGGCAAACCGACGTTTTTGCTACAAATGCACGAGTAACAAGGGATCTCCCTGTTACGGGTGAGACTCGTGAGTCAAGTATCACCCGTCGGCCGGCGAGCGACGCTCGCTGGCGCTCGACAGGGTGCGAGGGCGAACTCGCTTTATGCCCATAAAAAGGTGCGACAGCACCTGAGAAGTCTCAAATTTGGCCAGACTAAGCCAGAGATTAGAGAACCTAGAATAGACCTCATAAACATGCAATTCATGGTCTAATCTAGGTCTTGCATCACAGCGAGCACACTATGACACATTGTTCTCAAGGACAAAACTAGGTTTTCCAGTGGGGCCAGGCAAGGGTCGATGGCCGGTGGAGTGGCGTGAGACAAGAGGATGGCACTGTCACATGATAGGCTTGGCAAACGCATTTCTCCACAATGAACGTGGATCACCACCGACCGCCGAATCCTCATGCACTGCACACCCGAGGATACATACAGATGAATATGTATACAAAGGGTTATCACATCCCCTTGGCCGTGGGTGCTGCATGCATGCAGCCGAGCAGGTGGAGCTGAGAGAAAAGGGAGAGGGATGGAAGTGCTTTGGTGAGAAAATCTGCAAGTTGCTCACTTCAAGGCACCTCACACACTTGGACAACACTTGCTTCCACTGCTTCCCGGACAAAGTGATGGTCAACCCCTATGTGCTTGGTGCATGGGTACAGTACACTGTCATTTTCTTTGATGCGACGTGAAACAGAGCTGTCACTGTATATTGGTACGGCCCCCACAATCATGTCCAGCTCCTCCAACAGCCGTCACAGCCAAGTTGCTTCACACGCAGCTTCTCCCAAAGTCATATATTCTGCTTTAGCCACACTGCATGCCATGCATCACTATTTGGCACTGCGCCATGCCACAGTGGTGTCCCATAGACAGAACACGTATTTCCCCTCCCCCTCCCGACTGCGTGTATTTCAGTCCCGTGCATAGTCACTGTCTTAGTACCCATCGAGCAAGGGAACAGTGCCAGGGGAGAAGACGAGGCCCATGGGCGCAGTGTCAAACATATAACGCAGAAGTTTCAGCAAAGCCTTTTGATGTGCACTGCATGGTTGCTGGCTGAATTGGGCGAGAGTGTTCACTGCACAGGCAGTATCTGGTCGGGTGGTGGAAGAAAGGTAGGTGAGGCTGCCAGTGATCTGTCTGTACAGTGTGCGATCTGCGTCTGGTCTGTAGTCAGTGGTGTGAGGATCAAGAAGGTGTCCGTACAAGTCCAGAATCATTGGTGAATGATGTGTGGGGAGATGTTGCACGAGGTGAGAGAACCGTTCCGTAAGATGTACTATGAACTTTCCTTGGTGTAGTGTCAAGGTTTGTGCAGCTCTGTTGCACGTGATGGTCATGCCTAGGAAGTTTTGTGCCTCTCCTAGGTCGGTCATGTGATATTGTGCAGTGAGCAGTGCTTTCGTCTCTTGGACAAGGGGAAGAGAGGGCAAAAGAATCAGTAAGTCATCCATGTACACCAGAAGAGTAACTGGAACACCGTTCACTCAGCGGATGAACAGAGAGAGGTCAGACACACTTTGTAGAAACCCTCCGAGTTATAGTGTTTGGCTGATCTCCTTGTTCCAACACCGTGGTGCTTGTTGGAGTCTATACAGTGCCTTTAGCAAAATCCAGACTCTGTCTGTCCCGTCTCTGAACCCTGGTGGTTGTTCCACATAAACCTCCTCTTCCAGTGGTCCGTTCAAAAAAGTACTCTTGACGTCCATATGGTGTATTTCCCAGTCCTCGTGTGTTGTAACCCCAAGCAGCACGCAACTGGACGTGTACTTGCCCACTAGGGCGTAATTGTTCATAAAGTCCTACATTTATGACCAATCACCCTTGAAATGTACACTCATTTTTCGGTGTACACAGGGTAACATACACAAAGGCAGCTTTGAGAAAGGACACACTCCTCAAGTGATACGAAGAATGCATATAAGTCGATGTGGACTTGTCAAACGATGCATTTTCGAGGTAACTTCTACCCCGTGACAAGATTGAATATTGCACCTTCCTGTAAGTTTCTGATTTATACAATATTAACGAGTCCACCTAGAACGTTTGATGTAAAAGAGAAATTTGATACATTCTGTGTGATAACTTCGTCCGGGTTATGTTTGGATATACGTGTCTAGACGTATATCGGTATCCAAACCATGAATTTCATTACGACACTTCTCCTTTGTCTTGCAGATATAGGAGTCATTCGAGAGTTGGCTTGACTGTCGCTCATGCGGAAGTCAAGCTGCCACGCGTGTGACATTAAAGCTATCGCTCGAGTGGCATATCGGCAGGCATTGGCTTGTGTGACAATCAAGTTGACGCTCAAGTGCAACTCAAGCACCGGTTTGACTGTCGAACGAGTGACAATTTTGTTCCCATACGACATGCTTCAACACCGTTAATTGATGAAAATGTTCGAGAGGTTTGAGGTTGGATGACCGCAAACCCCAAAAATTTCTCATCGTAATCTTCATTTGTTGCTTTCCACCAAGAATTATAAGTATGTTCATTTTGGATTGTGGATTCACCAATATGAAGGGTTTGGACTCATTAATTTCATTGATTGTTGGGTTTCATTGACATCACAAACTGTACACTAGTGTACATTTCACAATGCCGATCAGATGCATCCCCTCGTACACTCGCCATATAGACTTTCGAGGTTTGGGGGTGGGGGATGTACCGGATGTCCATTCTGACGGCAAGTTGAGAGCCCCCCCTCCCCTCCCCCTCAAAGTCTAAAAGTTTATAAGAGCAGTGTACGGGAGAGTGTATGAGGGGGAGTTGTCTAAAAAAACACTAGTGTGGTCAGTCGCGAGACACTCCGTGGAAACAACGTAGGTGTAGAAACTGCACTTACACTAGTGTACATGTTGTGAAGTTTCTCACATACAGTCCCTCGTATACTTTCCGCATACAATGCTCACTTGGGGGGGGGGGGGACAACGGATGTCGATAGCCCCCACCCTCCCACCCCGGATGCTAGTATTGTATATGTTCAGTATATGAGAGAGTGTATGAAGGGGGTTTTACCTTTTATACACAAGTGTACGAAGTCGCAGGACATTTCATGGAAGCAACGTCAACTTACAAAATGCGTATACACATGTGTACATTTTGTGACGTCGCTCACATACACCCCCTCGTACACTCGCCACCCAAACCTTTCAAGTTTGGGGGAGGGGACCGGATGTCAATTTCAACGGAAGTCGAGAGAGCCCCCTCCCCCACCCCCCAGACTTTGTATGTGGGGTGAGAAAATAGACACTAGTGTTTAGTGTCAATAGACACTTAGTGGAAGCGATGTCTTGTACATTAGTGTATACTTTGTGATGTCGTCCACCTACACCCCCTCGTACACTCCCCATATACAATTATGGTGTTTCGGGGGGAGACTCGATGTCAAATCTGACGGATGTGAGTAGAGACTTCGCGGAAGCAATGTCGATCCATAAGTTGCTTGTACACTAGTGTACATAATACAATGACTTCCATATACACGCCCTCGTACACTTGCCACATAAAATTGGGGGGAGGGGGGGGTCTGGTCCCCACACCGCAATGACGTCAACCACGTCAGCGGGTCACGAGGGCATGGGGAGACAGGCTGATTTTCATGTTTTTCCAGAGAGGGGGGGTGACGATCGATATACAGAATAAAAGCTAGCGGAAAGTGGAGACTAACCCTAAAAACAATGTTAGCAAAAAGATCATTCCCATACAAAACGAACCAAGAATAAGACATAAAACATGCCACAATTGTGATTCTTAAGAGACCTATAACAAGGCTAGGATGAGGATCATGGCCTGCAGCAAAGGGTCCAACAGCTGGCTACGGACTCAGCTATAAGGGACTCGATCTGATGCAGGATCTCTACGATGTCGTCGCCTTCGTTGGCTCAGAGGGTGACGAGCCTCTTGAAGACAAAGATCTCGTTAGCAAGGTTGCTGGACTGGTAGATGGTGCAGAGCTTCTTCCAGGCCTCCGCGGACTCCATACATCCTTGAATCAGTGTGCGGTGTGTCAGAGCTAGCGCTAACACCAACAAACAAGCGCCTTCTTGTTGTGCTTCTTGTACTTGTTCACTTCCTCCGGCATCGCGGTATCCAGAGGGGCGGTCTCTTTACCATTGACCAGCTCAAGCAGGCCTTTGTCATTGAGGTAGACCTCAAAATGCCACCTCCACAAAGGAAAGCCGTTCCCATCAAACTTCGAGACGGTGCTGATGCCATGGTTGTTACCATGGCGCGCGGCGGTAGCATGAAAGTTGTACAGCTAGGGTCCTTCTAGGCACGTGGTTCCATAACCCTTTGTTGGAAATAGTGGGTGTGGAGGCACCCTCAAGGATACCTAGCTCTCACTGATGCATACTGCCAATATTTGGGGCAGCCAATGGACACCTTTGGTGAAGAGTGTGGAGCACAAGGACCACGGATATGAGTGGACAGAACACGTCGTATTCAGTAAAACTGAATCAAAACACGTTTTTGTTACTTAGCATAGTGCAAATACATCATATCCTTATAGCCTGTGATCTAAGCTTTCCAACGTATCCAAGAACGCCAAAATCGGAGCAGTAGAGCCCCTGATACAGCAGTCAAAGTAACCCTTGGTGGAGCTGTTCACCTTGCCTTGCACGCTAGGCAACGGGAGATGCTTCGATGATGGCCCGCCGGAGCACCTTTCCTTGTCCAGAAGTCAAGGAGAGTTTCATCCTGATCAAGGAGATCCCTCAAGTTACTTCATTCATGCCCCTGGTGCATTTGGAGCTTGTTAGAGATGAACTCGGATCACTGGCGGTGGATTATCCCGCCACCCATGGCGGGTACCAGATTCCACCTGCCCAACACCCAATTTTTGGGCTAGGCTAACTTCCTGAATACTCACTCAAATCGAGTGATTCAAAGCTCGATCCTGCATGGAAAATTTTAAGGAATCCAAAGCTAAAGTCAAAACAGGTGTTCAACCACTCCTCAGTGGTCGAACCAGGGATTACGATCAACGGCACTCATGGCAAGGGGCACACCATGTCAACAGGGGCATCATGTGACTGCTGATCCCCCTTAGAGAGATAGGGGGAGAGAATCTTACCATGTCTTGATGATTTTTTTGTGTTGACGATGCTAAGGAAGAATCACATGCGAGGTCACTGCTCATGCCTCGGTGAGGACGTGCTTGGCGGTGTGACTTCCGCCCCTCGTAGTACGTGGCAAGCGGTAGCGCGCCGGGAACTTTACGGTGCACCCATGTGACTGGTGGTGCATCACCGCAGCGGTGCTGCTAACAGGTGTGCAGGTGCAGTGACCTGGTGCAGTGCGCATCCCTGTTGAAGCAGATGCGGCTGCTAAAACTACTGCTGCTGGTGGTGGTGCGATTGCTGCCGCTGCAATCGTGGCCGAGGTGGGAGATCCTAAGCCTTGGCTGCTACAGTTGCAACTGTTGAAGCCTAAACTGTGGGTGCAGGTGATTTTTCTGCTGCTTCGGCTGCCAAGGCTGCTCCTGCTGTTGCTACTACTGAAGCCGAGGCTGCTGTTGTTGCTGCTGCTACTGTTGCTGCTTCCTGCATAGAGGACAGTGTGCTCCGAGCCATTACTACTCTTGCTGTGGCATGGAAGGCAGCGGTGTGGATACGTGGGGCCTGCAGGTGTGACGAGACCCGCGGGTGTGGAAATACACTTGCTAGCAGGTCACGAGCATGACTTCTCCTCCGTGCTGCTACTACCCACTCAAAAGGCGGCGGCGACGGCTGAAGGTAGTGGCTAGAGAAGAATGCTCTTAGCCACTGCTGCCAATACTATGGAGTGGCGGCAGCGGTGAGTCACGCAAGGTCCGTGGGTGTGATGAAGCCCGTGGTGTGGCAATGCCCCGCTGAGCAAGCAAAGAGTGGGGTGCAAGCTGTTGCGAGATCGCAACAGCTGCATGGATATGGCAGCAGAAACGACGGCGGCGACAGTGGCGGCAGCGGTAAAAGACACACCCACGGCCGGGACCGTGCACTCAAACTTGAACATGGCTCACTTTCTCACTAATGCTCTAATACCAGTGATTGGCTACACCTAGTGAGAGGAATGACAAGGGAAGAGATAGCATGGAGAACCATGCTAGAGGCAGATTACCATGGCGTGGAGATCCCACATGAGAGTCGAAGTCACACACGCAGAACAACGAGTAACAAGTGAGTGGGTTGTTGGGTGTATGCAACAAGGTGACAAGCGGGCGAGCAGCGAGCTCAGCCTTGCTCGCGACCCTCGTCTCGCGAGGACCCCAACCATATCAGATCATTTTTTAGATAAACCTACAATTAGCCGCCGGATAGAAATCTGGCAGCATATAGTATTTGAGAAGCAATCCGGCTATCTACTCCTAGACAGCAGCACTAGGAAACCTAGTGTTTCACGAGTTGTTCACAATAATGCAATTAAGCTACTGCATGCCTGTGGAAGAAGCATGGAAATCATTTTCTCCAAGGTGACTCGGGATTGCCTCCTTGGACACACCCATGTACCTCTCTGCAGCACTGTAGCGTCTCCTGTTCGACTTTGGAGCAAATGGCAGTGCACCTCAAGAATCAATCACCTGCATTGATGTGGTGAGTGTGCAACGAGGCCAGAGGTCACGAATTGCCTGTGACACATAAACCAACACATACATGCATGCGTGCATGCACCCACGCATGCATGTATCCATGTATGCATGCATGAATGCATGCATTCTTGCACGTATACAGGCAAACAAACACCCGTTTATGCAATCACACGTGCATACACGCACGCACTCATGCACACAGCCATGTAAGCACACACACATGCATGTATTCACGCCAACAGTCACTCACTCACACCGGCACACATGCACGCAAGCAAGCACACACACACACACATACACACACACGCATGCATGCACAATCACGCATGCACACAAGCACACATGCACATACACACGCACGCACGCATGCGTGCACAGATGTGCGCACTCGTGTGCATGCACGTGCGCAACCGTGTGCATGTGCCTGCATGTCCAGTGCGATACAGTGAGGCGTGTAGGTAGGCAGACATGCTCGAACTCTATTAGGAACAAGTCAGCATGTAGGATCTCGGGGTTCTCTTAGCATTATTACAAGTGGAAAGAGTATATGCATGGCGTTCAAGCCAACTGGGACTCACGCATGAAATGGGTCAGCCCGATGCTTGCCTTAAGTGTTCATGATGTAGGACAGACTTCTTATTATCAAAGCAATGTTAGAGCTAGGGGCATTTTTTTGTTTGTGTTGTATATTGGAACTTCTTCCAGTGTTCCAGTGCATGCGCTGCTTTCCTTTGCAAATTCCATAGAAGGTGCATTAAACAGACTTTAATATCTCATAGGTGAAGGCAAAGATAATGTAGTCCTTCAGAGCAGTGCAAGCTCAGAAAATCAATCTGCAGACAATGCTTAAAATCTGGATCAGTACAGAGGATAATCCTTCATAAAGATCTCTCCAGAATGGCCGGCCCTGGCGACCTAGGCTTTCAATTCGGTTGTTGTCAAGTGGGTTGTCAAGTGGTTTTGCAAAGACGTTGTAAAACATGTGGCGCCGGGTGTAGTGATTGAGGGCTAGCCCTGGGTTTCTCGCTAACTGATCCCCACTGTACCATGGGTTCATTCCATACTTTAGCCCTCTTGTGACCTTGAAGAGCATGTAATGATCTGCTGCATGAACGACGGTGGAAAGCCATAAGGACTCCATGTCTGCAATCCGGAAGTCAATCTTGTGCTTGCGCATCACTTCCAATGTGACACGTCGAGTGTGCACCAACCACGTGGAAAACTTAGAATTAACTGCTTCAAGGGTCGCCTCCATCTTGGCGTGACCCTTCCATGCTCTCTGCTTTAGACGAAAACAAGTAGAAAGCAAATAAACAGTGTTCGAACCCCAGAAATTGTTAAGATAGGTCAAGCCCAGGCTGCAAACCAAAAGAGTCATGCATGGCTTAAAGATTCAGGCATGCCGGAGACGTGTGGAGCATCTGTATGGGTTTGAGGAGCAAGGGGATGTCGAACGCACCAGGTTTTTTGTCTCCAATAGAGTAGATCCATTCTCAAAGCCCGAATGATAATGGAAGAAGAGCGGTCGCCAGTCGTTGCTGATGGGGCTCCACAAGCTGTTTGTAAGCAGCTCATGGAGGACCTCAGTGGTGTGCGCAACCTCTATGATTGGCTCATAGTCCATGGTACGGATGCGATGAGCAAGGGCGTTGCCATGAAGGTGACACTTGGAGTGCGCACTCAGCATATGGTATGAGCAGACGACCGCCAACATCTGCTGGCGACATGAGATCTCCTCGCCGTTGACATGACAGGTGTTGATCACGGACCTCTTTGTGCCTATCTTAACACCATATCTGTATTGTGAAAGGTGCCAAGTGTGTGGAAAATGTAACTGAGAGTTGAGGAGGAGATTCTCTTATGTTACAAGCAGCCCCATGAAGGAGAACATTCACCAATGACATATTAGAAGAGGAACTATGAACAAAAGGCGCTGCTGGCATGGAGAGCACACGATGGGAAGAAGGGATGGAAAGCTGGAGAGGACAAGGAGGATGAAGAGGTGTAGGGTTGGAAGCAAGGGAGAAGGGATCAAGTTACACAAGAAATATAAGGCACATTATGTGACCATGGAAGGCTGAGGGAAGAGGCTAAGTGCTTTATTATGCCCTGGAAAGCAAATGCACAAGCAGAAGCAGCAGCATTACCAGCCGCGGCCCCCCACCCCCCCCCCTCCCCCACCAGAGGGTGGGGTAGGGGGAGGGGGATGGGAGGGACCAGGGCAGTGCGCCTTCTTGTTGTAGGCCATGTATGGCTATGTGTGATGACGTTCTGGTGTGGATGGCTGGTGACTAAGCCTAGGCATACGGGTGTCGAGTAACGAGCATTAACCCGACCGGACCCGCCAAGAACGTGTCCCGAGGAACCGTTCGCCCAGGGCGACTTGGGGGAGGCACCCGGATCCTCTCGGTTCGACGTACTTGGATGAAGTATGGATGTCGTTTGATGTTTATCGGAGGGGGTTTGCGACATCGACAGTGAAGAACTTGGTCGCTGGTGAAGAGGCGTCTGCATAAAATTCATACTTTTTGTTAGAATGCATCCGTGTGCCTAGTCGGAAATGTGAAACACATTCTATATTTTGCGGAAATACCCATGTCAAAAACCATAATTGATAAAGTACAGGGCATGAAATAACGTGGTTCCTTGATGGACCTGGCACCGTTCGTTATCTTGGTTCCGCATTGGGTGTGTAAAGAAGTACGAGCACTCAGAAAATAGTCTCAAGTCCTTATCGGACGGCCGCCCGCTTCCGAATACCACGCTCCATTGAACGGCTGCTGAATCTTCAGCCTACCCGAACCGAAAATCTGTTTAACCATGCTGAACACGGTGCAAAAGGTGGCAGCGCTGAAGGTGTGTCGGAGGGACGACGCTAGGACCCCTCAAAGTTCCGCGGTATTGGTTTCAGATGAGGAAAAAGTATAGGTGTACTAGGCTACTTCGGACACTTGATGGAGGGGCACAGTTTGGCCATAGTAGGACCCCAGGTTGAGCGCAAAAGATGGGATTCTTCGTCAGTCTTTTACAGCCTCCGCAAGTTTCTTCCGCTAACTTGGTGAGCTCCACGTCAGATGCCCGGTTTTGTTCACTCGTCACTTCGCTTTTCTCTTTCATCAACGCTGTTCTAACTTCATGCGCCGCATGAGCAGGTTGACATACACATCCAACGATGTCGCAAAGCATCCAGGTAACGAGGCGTGATGGGTCCGGTGATGGTTCCCCGCCCACGGTCATCCAAGAGCTACGTCCGGTCGCCGCTGCCTCCCGTCACGGACGTGCCTGGTGCCGGATGCACTTCGCTCGCATCCCACCATCGATGCTTAGCGGACCCCCCCGTGCAAAATGCCTTTTGTGCACATGAATCAACATCGACAAGAAGACATCCGTGTACAAGGAAGCTGTGCGGACAGTGCTACATGACTGCGAGGGCAAGTTGTCGTTCACCATGCACGGATGGACATCCAGCACCAACGACGCTAATGTGGCCATCACATGCCATGGTCTTTACCATGGCCGCATCGTTAGCGTCCTGCTGGCATTCGCACCACTGCCAGGAAGCCACGACGCCTCGACCCTGTACACCGTGTACCGCGACACCTTCGAGGACTGGGGCATATGGAACCGTGTTTTCTGCCTAACGATGGACAACGCAGCTGTGAACGTGGCAATTTTCCACCGTCATCTCGCTGTGAACTGCCCCGGTTTCCGCCACGACAACTTCGTCCGGTGCTTCGACCATGTCCTCAACCTTGGCGTCGGGCAAATCCTCTCATCGGATGCGGTGGAGCATATTGTTTCTCGCATCCGCACCCTGGCGAACTTCGTGGGCCGTATGTAAATATGTATTAGACCTCCCCCTTTTTGCAGTCGCTTAAGTCGACCCTTCTGGCTATCCGAATATTAACCTTGTCTCTCTCTTCTTGCAGCCCCCAGCGCGAGGCCTCCATCAAAAAATATTTCCGTGCCAACATCACAGCACCGTACCAGAAAATCAAGCTTGACTGTCCCACATGCTGGAACTCCACTGTGGATATGCTTTAGATGGTTTACGATCACCGGCAGCCGCTTGAAGTGTGGCTCAGCGACAACCGCACGCACGCTCTACGCCTGTCGGACGCGCAGTGGGCCACAATCCACTACCTCGCCAAGGTGCTGGAGCCATTCAAGGACATGGCGGTGGACATCTCCAAGAAAACGTGACCCTGCCTGGGTCTCATTGTGCCCATGTACAAAGAGATGCTCGATTCACTGGAGGTGCATGGTACGGCATGCAGGAAAGCAGTGACGGAGGCTGACGCAGCAGACATCGTAGACCTGGACAACGTTAACCACGAGCTGCTGGCGGTCCAGCGTGCGCTCGGGCCCAGGCTGACGGCGGCGGCAACCCAACTCAACCTATAGTACACTCTTACCAGCGACATGCATTATATGGGCACGTTCCTGGACCCACGGTTCAACCGCGCATATTTCGAGGAGACGTATGAGGGACAGCCGGGTCAGGTCAGCCCCATGACAGTGGAGGAGACTGTTGTCTCCCTCCTCCTACCGTACGAGTGCGCTTGTCTACGGCGCCTGCAATCCTCTCGCCCTTCCCCGCTGGTTCTGCCCACCGAACGTGCATACACGAGCCAAGCCGTGTCCTTTCTGGACCAGCTCCTTGGAGTGAACACCCCGCTTCCGCCGTCCCCACGTGACGACGGCGATGCCGAAAACGCCAACGACACCGCAACACACGACGCCGAACCTTACAACGATAACAACACAGCACAGCAGCATGCATGGGCAACGGCAGCAGGCGGCAGTGGGAGTGGACACGGCTCCGAGCACGAGCACGAGCAGCTTGCAACCGGCGCGACAGGGCCACGCAGCCCAGACGCTGGAGTTCTCGAAGCTACACCGGCAACAGATGCAGCTGCAGGGCCGCCGCTTTCACCACTCCACCACGTGGCACACTCCTTCCTCATGGCACAGCGGCGGATGAACCTACTACCACCCAGCTCTCCGCTCGCACCATGGCTCATCGAGCTCGCAGAAGCAACAGCAGAAGCTGCGGAGAACGCTGCCGAGGGACACGTCGACAACGACCAGGACGACGACGACGACAAACAGGACGCGGACAAAGCGGAATACACAGAACACGGAGACAACGCGGACAACGCCGACAACCACGTCGAGGATGGGTGGCACAACTCCGCTCTGGACGACAGCTCCCCCGCTGGCAGTGAGGAACTGCCTACCGGACGCCTCGGCGGACATGGCCACCGTGGATACAAGCGCGGACGCATGTTTGTAATCTCAAACCCTCCCGTCCAGCTGCTTGTCAATGAGCTAGTGGCATACATCTGCACTCTGCGAGCTCCTGAGGACACTGACATCATCGACATCTGGCGTGCGCACAAGAACATGTGGCCCATATTTTAATGCTGCAATGGTTGACTTGCTGCCAGTGCAGGCTATGTCATGTGCTTGTGACGCGTGCTTTCTCTTGCTCACCACACGGACACTGACTTCCGCCGTGCCATGTGCGGGGACACCATGCAGAGGATCCAGGAGCTGAAGAACTGGATCAAGCTCCCGGAGACCATTGACATGGCATAGACTGTTAGGGTGTGCAGTAGACATGTGGGCAGACCAGCGTA
>SZWC01010480.1:39077-55545 GCA_023375785.1 Penium margaritaceum | reverse complement strand
GGAATTGACCGCAGGTGGGGATGGGTGCGCGACATTTCACCCAGTTCATCCACCCACGAGAATCCGGACACTCTGTGTCCTCCACCTCCTACAGAGCGCTAGGCCATTGAATAGGTCACGGACGTGCGTGGGTGAAGTCTATGGTTTCACCCATATCCACGCGTACTCACCTATTCCCACCTGCGATGGGAAGCTGGCCGTCCCTGCCAGATCGTGAAAGAAATGCATGCTGTGAGAAATAAATGAGGCAGCTAACCTCGCTTGCCAACTGTATGTTCAGCCAGTGATGGTAAAAATAAAGTAAAACAAACTCGCGAAAACCACCCAAACACAACTCAACCGAGCGGAAGGAGGAAGTTCCGTAGCAGCATCCGATTTGGTCGGAATCGTGGGTTGAGTGCGTTCAACCCACGATTCCAACCGCAACCAGCCTCACCCAAGATGACATGGGCCGTGGCTGGGAATGGGTGAATAAGAAGCGGGTGAGCATTCACCCACTTCCTTATTCACCCACCCACTTTGTGGATGGATTTGTGTGGAGTACCATGATGTGGGTGACGGACACGGTGTAGGGACCTGAAAATTCTGTTCAAAAACCAGCAGTTGTCGGTTACCGGACTTCGTCGGACTATTGCGAAGCACAAGTGGGTGAACCGAGCAAGTTTCACCCACATTCGACCATCGCAAGTTCCGAGAAGGCATGATGATGATGAAAGTAAGTGGGTGAGTGGGAAACGACGTCTCACTCACCCATTCCCAGCCACGGCCATGGAAGGAGACCAGAGACCTTCCAGAACCCGGCATCCGCATGATTCACAGTGAGGCTGGTTGCAGTCAGATTCGAGGGTGGGTTGGAATTTTCGAACTCGCGCCTGGTGTGTTGGTTTGGATGGTCAAGCAATCAATTTCCAAACGGACATTTTTGTCGTTTGGGCTAGTTTTTATGGATCCTTCCCAAACCAGCCGCGGCTTGGCGACGATGTCCATATTGGCCATAATAGACTGCGCTCCGCAGCCTTCTTTACTGTTTTAGCCATATTCAAGCCCGCGCCGGCTCCTCCTTTCAAATCTAGCCATGAAGACTGCCGACTGAAAAAGGATCGCGCGAACAAGCGATATTGCAAAAAGAAGCCCCTTAAATATTCGGTGATCTCCTAATGCCATTATCAATATCGAAAAGTACAAAGATGTACATGAAGGTAAACAATTCCACTTCAAGCATGCTCCAAGAGATAAGAACAGAACCACAATATTAAAAGAAAATAGAGCTTATTTTAAAACTTTAACGGTCTTTACAGAAACTTGAAACCTAGAATAGGTGATGAAAATCTGAAAGTAATGACTCGCCATTCAATTGGTTAGAAAATGAGGAAAGCCAATCTTTACACAAACATTCTTCCAGTAAATTGATTTATTCGACACAAATATCTATTTTTCTGAAATCCATTCCTCATATAACACATCTAATTAAATAAGTTCTTAAATATCCCCAATGCATTTTTAGCTAAGATTTAGGAACTAATATATGTTTGTATATTTTAAATAGAAAACAGTAGAATATGTATGAAAATATAGTCAACAAATTATTAATAAATAATTTATTTTTTATTTAAATCTCCTTATATACTTAAGTTTTCCAAGTAAAACATCATTTTAGAATTTGGTGGAATTTGTTGCTCCTACATAGTGGGCATCCCTTCACATGACGGTTATGAATGGCTTTTCAAGGGTTTCCTATTGCAAGGAATCAATTAAAGGTAAAACTTTGTTAAAAATTGTTTTAAAAAAATCTTTTACTATAGAACTAAAATATAATTCAATGTTTTACTAACCTATCCTGCTTTTTTCAAAATATGATCAGGTTTGGATTGATTAAAAATAATACTATATTTAATCAACATGTTTAAGAACGTGATTCAATCCGATAATGAGAAAATTGCATTTAATTAACAATTATTTACAACATAAAATGTTGGAAATATTTTATAAAATCCTTGGATGAGTTTTGAATTATGAAAAACGTTGCATGATCATGATTTAAATTATTACTCGTGCCTCTCCATGTGCTCAGACTTTGACTGATCATACTATTCTCTATGAATACCGCCTTTTGATAAAGCTAGTTTCATTTTGAATGAAAATCGTTCAATACATTTTAATTCATTATAAACGATCTTGCACTTGAAAAATAAAAACTCATTCAAGTTTCTAGATCAAAATTGAAAATACATGAGAGAAATGAATCTATCTTATGGAAATGTTTAAAATGATATATGAGCTAACCATTCTCGTTTATTTCAAATGTTGATGAATTTATTTATGAGGAAACTTTATTTAACTAATTTAAATTCCTTATCAAGGACGACTAAATACATTTCAATTTCCATCTATTATAGGATTCAAGATGCTTTGAAGACCTTTAAATTTCTCAAATTAGTTTCATTTTCTTCTAATATTATGATTCAATTTTTCCATCCCTTCAAGCATGCTTAAAGGGTAATCGTTTTGCTTTTTTATGTTGAGAATGGCTTAAGGAGATCACAGAGTGTTTAAGGGGCTTCTTTTGTCAATATCGCTCGCCCGCATGATCCTTTTTCCTTCGGTCATTGTCATGGCCAGATTAGAAAGGAGGAGCAATCTCGCACTTGAATGTGGCTAAAACAGTAAGGAAGGCTACAGAGCGCAGTCTATTATTGCCAAATCAAATATCGAGAGACACTTTATGGCCAATATGGATGATGACACCGAGCCACGTCCAGTTTTCAAGGATGTAAAAAATCATGGCAAGACAAAACACGGACCTTTCCACACATGCTTAGCCATTTTTCACGCACAGATTAGTCCATTTTTAACCAATAGTTTTGTAACATTCCAAACTTCAACAAGACATGCACAAGGATCTGCATTGATGTGGGCCAAAGACATCATCGTTGTCAACATTCAACTGCATCACAACACTGGTAAACACAATTTTATGCCGATGCATATTTCTATGTGCGACCATACTCTACAACTATCGCTCACGCCAACTGCGCCTATCACACTTTGTGTAACGAGCGAGTCAGCCAATACATCTGGAGGCGGATACCTCACCGGTCGAACAGGTTCATTTCATTCGTTTGGCCATCATTTCCATTGTCCTCCTTGCACTGGCTGCGACTTGGTATTGTCATCTTAACTGACCAAAGTTAGTCACCCAACATCATATTTGGCCATAAACGACGTGGTGTGGAATTAGTCTTACAGTACTATCCACAATGGAGTGCACGGAGGCACCTTCTTTCATTTATAGCCACGTCAACGGCAAATTATAAATGGATAATGCTTACTTCTAGTATTCGCCCTTAAATCCCAGAGAACACTTAGAGCTTTCTATGGGTTTCTTCCAACATAGAATAAGTCTAGTGTATTGTAGGGACAGAAGGTCTTCCTTCAAACATTACAAAAATGCTTTAACAACTTCTTTACAAATAATCACGAATTTATAGCCTTAATCGATAAAAGAACCTGATTAAATCATAATTCCATTCAAATATCACAAAACATGTAGTGAAGTTGATTATTCATGTAAACATTATTCATAACACATTCCAATGCAAATAAAATTAAAATACATTATAGATTTCTAGATAATTAATAGATAAATAAATTTCCATTTCATAACAAAAGTCAGAAGATGACATGACTAGTTATATTTTTATTAAAAATCCAGAACAGAGAGTTTTAAATCACATTTGTGCTTCATGAAAAGATCTTGTCCAAATTAATACTAAAACTGGAGAGTATATCCAAAATAAATGATTCATACTCATACTTTAGAAATATTAACATCCAATACCTTAAACTTTAACATCTTTGTAACAGTATACTAGATGAAATTTAAGTTTTCTCATTGAAAAATGGAAGTATTATCATGTAGATATCAGGAATTAGTGCTTGATACTATCTTTTCTAGGATACTAAAGATGGAAAACTTTAATTCTTCAAAATAATGATGGGATGAGAGTAAATTTGATCTCTTAAATTATAAAAATAATTTATTGTTTAAGCTAGTTCATTGAAATTAATGTTAAAATAACATTAGACATTAATCTAACACATCAGTACTTGTCATGATATTGGGGTAAACATATGATTGAATCACGCATATTGATCCTAAAAGGATGTAAATTCTTCACTTGTCTTCAAAACGACATAAAAAAAGCCTGTACATATGGGTTTTAAACGTAATTGACATCTTTTTAATACATCTAAATTATGTTTCAATATAAGAAGCCTGTCCGGGGATCTTTATCATTTCCGTGGGCTATCACAGTGAGAAAGATGTTAGAAGATCCTCTTTTTATCCGTCATAGTAAGAAGATGCCACGAGACACTTGAATGTGGCTAGAATTATGACAATAATATTAAACCGCGTCATTCATAGCCAAATTTGAAGGGGGCAACAAATTGTGGCCAGTATGGATAAAAACACCAAGACATGGCCAGTTTGAAATGGATGACCAAAATTGTGGCCAAAGGAATAAAATGGTCATCTAAACGTTGAGTAACACTAGCCGCCGTGCTCTTAATAAAAAAAATCAAAAATGCTAAATATTTACTGATTGCTTCAATATGTTTATATGGGGGGCCATTTAAATCTTACTACGGTGGTGGTTTGATTTGAATTAACAAATCTAAAGGGAAATAGGCCTGTTCGCGATGTTGCAAACGTCTAGGTGTTATGTGGGTGATGAGGGTTATGCATTTTAGGTTTCAACTCGATTGCAATCAAGGTCTGCCTCTCACTTCATTATATTATGGTTTTTTAAATGGGCATGAATAAAAAAATCATATCAGACAATAAACTTGGGCTGGTTTGCCGGCATTCACGGTCACAACATCATCCCTCGATGTTCGGCCAAACATTCTCTGGTTTTCCAGCTGCCAAATGATAGAACGTTTTTTAAATGGTCATCTGGTAATATAACATATATTATAGTGCAAAAAGAGTAGCATTAACATACCCCAATTCTGTGTGGGGTAGGTAAATAATTCTAGGAAAAATTGCAGATCATCTCTAATGATACCATCTGTCTATCACCTACCAATCACTTTTTAAGCTGATGTGTTGGTGATGGGAGGAGAAGTGGACTGATGCCGAGCTACAATTCATGGTCACACACACATCCATCAATGGCTCTGGTGTCGGACCATAAGTCAAACTGTTTCCATGAACCCAATGTAGTGGTAAGGAAGGGGCTTCAAAGGTTGCTCAAGCCAACTGCCAAAGATGTAGAAAATGAGAAACATCGCACCGTTGAATGTCATAAGCCCTATTTTTAGCTCAATATTTTAAGGCCATACTTGATGACGTGAGACCCGGGCCGAAGACTTGTTGAATCGCATCATTCCCACTGGAGGCAATCAAACCATGGTGGTTGTTGCTCTCCATACACGTCATGGAGGTTACGTCTAGTGGGTGGTGGTCATCGCTTTTCAAAATCGGCCGACTCAGAGCCACCAGATGGCCGCCAAACTCAGTGGGACCGAATTGTAATCATCTTTGAGCCACGTGATAATGGTTGGAGGTAGCATCCTTTCTCTTTCCAAGGAAGATAAAATTTTGGGCTCAACCATGCTATTACGTCCACTCAGATCATATGATGCTAAATAGACATCTATAAGTTGGTGTAAGGACATGGGGATAGAAAAATACATCCTTAGTGCATGAAAGGTTTGGATAGAATTGTCTTAATTTAAAAACAAACTATGCTTTGACCAAGGGAATTCCACGCATATTTTAGTAGGCATGGTAGATTGATGCAAATACAAAGATTTTACATGTTGAGTATCAACGTTTGAAGAACTTGAACTTGATAATAGGAGAAGCAATCGCCTCAATGCACACCATAGTACCAGGGATAAACCCACGGTATCTGGCAAGTCCCCTGAAATAAGACAACTAAGCATGAAATATGCGAGTTTTGTGGCCATCATGAGGGCGACCTATAGGGGTTGTGTTCTATGTTTTCCATGAGAACATTTTTGGGCATAGGTGTCTGAAGATCTGCAAGAATTTTGTGAAAATGATGAAATTTTTCCATGTAGTGCTTCTAAGCATGTGAAAAGGTCCCAAGCGTTTTGATGCCTTTTTTCCATGGTTATGGGCTACTTGACGAGATTCAAATTGGAAACAAGGGTCGAGGATTGCTTGCAAGTCTCCAAAGGTACAAGAGGGCAGTGAACATGGTGGAAATGAGTGTCCTATTCAATAATTTCAACTAGAAGAAACAACTAATGGGTGAAATTTGGCCTCATGGTAAGATGGGACAAACCATTGGCTGTGACATGAGAATTTCAGGATCAGGGGTTGAAAGGAGTCAAGGAGACCTAGCCATTCCTCTAAAACGGAATAAATGACTTTTGAGAGTGCCTGCTTTTCAACCACATGATTGTTAGAAACATTTCGTGTTAGTGGGGACATACGAGCCACTAGGAGGGTTGACAATCTCAACCCTAGCCTTTCTAGGGTTCAAGGGTTGTTGACGGTGAGAATATGCTTCTCTAAAGTCAAGTCAAATTTATATCCAAAAGCATATCTTCAAAATCAGAAACAATTTCAACTAGGGTTGGACGGCTCAACGGTATTAAGGCAAGTCAGGGTTCCTTATAAGGTTGATTGGAATTACCTCCGTGCATAGCCATGATCTTTACTGATTACAGGAAAGAAGTTTTACTTTATTTCCATTAAAGACAATTTGCTTTTTGTTTAAAATGTGTTCGTGTATTTGATCTCAACAATGAAAAATGGTTGTTTTATTAATGTGTATAGTGTTTTTTTTTATTTTGTGTGTGAAATTTGCATAGCTCAAGTTGCTAATGTGGTTGCTCCACTGGAGGAGCTCTTCCTACAATTGAGAGGATTTTCGAATGGTCTACATAACTAATGAAGTGAAGGTTTTTGAGAATACGTTTTGCAAATGGTGAATGAATTAGGGCTATGGGGACATCTAATGAACACCAAATTTGAGGGATCTTTATGAAGTGAGATGGCCATCAATACGAAGATGAATGTAGTAATTTGACCCAGCAAATCATTTGTGGCATCATTGCATGCAAGAAATGAATATTGAGCTTATGAGCGTTATGTAAATGCTATTGTTGTTAGGTGTTTTGTGCAGAATCAATCTTAGTTGATGTAAATTCCATTAGGAAAGTGAAGTTCTTCATTTCATTTGATATAGGCAATCTCATAAGTGGAAGCGCTAAACTATTGAAGTCTCACCAAACGTTAGGTGTAAAATTCCACATTTGTAAATTTTTCCAAGACAAATTGACATCAAGAAGTGATGCAAGGGCCACACATAGCTATGGATTTGATTAAAAAACTCAATTTTTCACTTGTGATATGATCAATTTACTTGCATTTTGTGGATGTAGAATGACTGAGTAAATTATTGTTGGTTTCTTAATGGATTCATGCAAGTTTTGAGGATGGGACATCACTGCTTATCATGAGAGAGGATCACAAGGTTGCATTTTCCCTGGTTGGTACATTTTTGTTTGTGAGGTTGATTAGGCCTATTTAGCCCACAGAAGGTCAAGGATGATGAGTGACATAAAACTTGCAAGTGTTAAACGTTAATGGTGTGATTTATGGTTGATAAGCGTGGGAAAAAGGAAAACAATAAATAAAAAGGAAGGATTCCTTACAACACTTTTCACAAGTAAGGCATTGAGATATGAATGGGGAATTCAGAGGGAAAGGGATTGAACCGCCCTTTTTTTGGAGATACAAAAAAAAGGCTTGAAAAGAGAAATAAATGTGGATGGGGTCTTTGGGAGCAATATAGGTGGATGAGTAACCTGGTGTAACTTTGTCTAGATTTGTGATGTTTTGTTATGTATTTTTATCCAAATTTGATTTCATTTAGATGTACGCGCACAAGGGTAAAATTGAGGATCATGATGGGGGATAAGGGTTTACATTGCATTAGACACACCTTCTCAAACATGGAACATGAATGTCCATTGCAACTTTCAAAGAAAAGTTTGAAGAATTAAGGCAATTTTATGCACCGGTTTTCTTGGGTGTGTCAATTGAGTGGGCTCTTATAAAAGGTAGGTATTTACACGTGTCCCTAAACTACTCTTGTTGTGCATGACAAGAATTTACTTTTGATAGTGCACTTAGGAGGGACCTCAATGATTGGGGTTGGTGTACTTGGATAGTGCACTTAATCAACATACAAAAGTACACATATTGTACTCAATGCACAAATTGGTTTCACATTTCCTAGAATACCTTGCCTTATGTCCTACATAGCCAAAGGTTCCTCTTATTTGGAGGGACATTAGTGCGTGGGGCTAGTGTATTTGGAAAGTGTGCTTTGTCACTAAAACCGTACACTAATAGCACACTCGATGTGTGAATGCTTCTCTTGTGTCCCCATCCAATCTGATTTTTGTCTTATATGGCAGAAAACGTCACTCCCTAGGAAGTACCTCAGTGTATGGGGCTTTTGCATGTGGTGAGTGCGCTCAGTTGCGATATAAAAGTATACAAAGAGCACTCTCAGTACGTTAATTTATCTCATGTATCTTAGACTAGGTTTATTTTTCCTTGTGGCCCAAAACATCCCTTCTTATCATTGTGTTGTACTTTACAATAAGTGAAAAAGCAGGCTCAATCTTATCTTCCTATCTATTAATATATTATGTATTTGTGTTCTTTTAGGGCCACTCCCAGTGCCATATTCATGAATAAAACAAAAAAGCATATCGTTCAGGTTTACTGTCAAACTTGGTGGAGTTTGAACGTCTCTTCCACGAATAATCTTGCATCTAAATTGTAGAATTCATATGTACAAACTGTTTGTCCATGTTGCACATGTGTTAAAAGGGAGTCTGTTGCAACCATCCCTACACTCCAATTGTGTGTGTTATAAGTGTACTTTTGTACTATATGGTTGTGGAAATCACTTTTTGAGAAGGACCTCAGTGTGTGGATCTTGTACATGTGGCAAGTGTGTTCAATCAGCATAGGAAATAACACCAAGAGCACACTCAATCGGGTAATCTATCTTGTGTGTTCCAGTACAACTCTCATTTGTCGTAAATGGCCAAACATTTCTCTTCTCAAGATAGGATCATAGTGCGCGGAGGTCGTGTATGTGGCAACTTTGCTCAGTCACCATAAAGGCACACTTTGAGTGCATTAAGTGTGCCACTTGGTCTCATATGACCCGAAATGCATTTTATGTTGTACATGGAAACAATATTTTCTTCTTAACGGTACAATGAATTTCATTCTAGCTTGAAAAATGAAGAGCTAAAAGTTTATGTCTTTTGGGTTTAGACGTGGGCACACGCGGGAATGGCCAACTGCCTCACCGTGGTGCCTTCACAATAGCAAGGGGGTCCTTGCTTTCCTAGGATCATTTGTGTGTCTAGCAAACTTAGCAGAAGTATAAAATGCAGAATGGAACATTCTTTAAGGTACAAAGTAAAAATACAAGATCTAGTTGAGGAACAACAGCTAAATGTAGCATAGCTCTGTGCTTTTGTGCATTTTGTGGCCCCAAACTAGGACACAACACCTTGCTAGGCCGTAGAGGTCGTCCATGCAAGGGTTTTCGTGCAGCCATCATCTCAACGATTTTTGGACCAGCTACTAATTCCAGACTTTTTCTGCGCTAGCTTAAAAAACATGGACTACTACAGGTCAGATATCCTGACCTGACCTATTCAAGTCCTAGTGGGGCAGAAAAGTGTGCTATTGCTCGAACCAGTCCAGAATTGGCTTGATTGACTTTGCTTTTCTTCCACTACTCCAAAAGTGTTGTGTGCATGCAGCTGTCCGCGCTCCTCGATGTCCATGGAGGCTGCTCCGAGTGATGATTTGACTACTCTAGTCATTGAAAGTGGTTAGGTCCACTTTTGAAAAAAAGCTGCGATAAACATTGATGTAGATTGTTGCAGCAAAACGTGCTGCCATACGCTCCTTAATACTTGTAGAACACCATTGTGTACCCATTGGTGATGGAGCAGCCTTCCTCAAAGATTTCAGGCTTTGTTAAAAGAGCCAAACGTAGGAGAGTACATGAGTTAGATTTGTTGTTCACCAGCCCTCCCCCTTTCTTGTCGCACTCCATTGCCCGCACAAAAGGTTTGATGTGCATTTGAAATCTTGTTGAAATCTTGTTGCCAGCACAAAAGATTGTTGCTCCCTCTTGCCTCCTCCCTCTCATTAGTTAACGTCTGGATCATAACGATGGCTCTCAAGGTGCGAAAACTCTCCTCCCAATTACTTCATTGGGGTGCGAGCGTCTCCACTGGTACTGCGCCCATACAATATCACTTTGTGATTCATGCCACCTACATGAAATGGGCTTACTACAACCACGTGGTGACACGGTAGGAGCATCGGCCGTTGAGAAATGCTCCATCACGCATGCCACCTCCATGAGGTGGGCTTACAACAACCGTCTACCAACATAACAGAAAGTTTTTTGTTATCAAGCATACATCTCTCACTCATGCCACCTCCATGAGGTGGGCTTCTTGCAACTATCTGCCGACGTGATAGGAACATGTTTTATCAAACATAGCTCCATCATGCATGCCACCTCCATGAGGTAGGCTAACTACAACCCTCTACCGATACAGCATGAATGTTGTTCATGGAGCAAAGCTCTATTGCGGATGCCACCTCTATAAGGTGGGCTTACTACAACCACCTGCCCACAAGGTGGGGTTTTATATCTTATTCCTCCTCCTTGGATGTGACACGCCTCATCTTGACAGTGCATTGTTGCATTGGCTCAAGAATGTTGCTGTTGGCTTGTGTGCTGTTGTCAGAGGTACTTTAAGAGAGAGATCATCATTACTACTCCCTGGCTCACAATAAAGATGGACGATGTAATGTCGGATGTACCGAATCTAGAAGACAAAGGAGGTGGACCTCCTTCACCATCATGGAGGTCTTGTCCTCCATTCTCCCCCTCTCTTGTAAAGATTAAGACAAAGTTAGTCACACATTGCTCCCCATGCATCCTCTTGTTTATGTTGAGTGCCAACAAATGCCTTATATCATAGCCATGAGGTTTATCGGCTGGTGTGGGCTGTTTCCAAGAGCCTTCTTGATGTTAGCAACTGCAAGTGTTGCATTCATTACTGCGTGTTTGGGATTCTTGCTGCCATAGGAGCTCTCTTCCCTACAAAAATCCTGAATGTTTTTTTCCATACCCTTCCCTCTATTTTCCTTCCTCCTCTTATTCTGCTTCCTCTACTTCCTTATGCGTACCGGATGAAGGGCAATGCAGATGCGGAAGGCTGAAGGTAAGTTGTTGCCGAAGCGCTTGGCCTTGTTTTGATGATGAAGTAATCGCCACCGATGGTGGTGAGCTGTCTTGCTATGGCCACCATGTTGTCAGTTGTTGTCAGGAGCAATATTTTCTGCTTCACGTCTGCTTGTGTCTTTCTGCCGTTGAAGTTTCTTATGCTGATGCTGAAACCAGGCCAGTTGTTGTTGAAGTTGTGCAATCTGGGTGGCATGAGCCACATGTGACTATTGCAACTGCTGCGTCTAAGATGCTTGTGCGGCATGTGATAGCTGATCATGTTGACTAAGGAGCTCATGATCTCCCATTTGGTCCCTCAATACCTCTTTCTCGTGCTCCATAGCTTGAAGAGTTGTGGCTTCATATTATGCCATGAGTTTTGCCTCTCTTGCCAAGCATTGTGCTTCTGCGGTTTGGCGTTGTCCGTGGTCTACGACATGGCATCCTTGATCCTGACCCATACGTGGACCATGTGAAATACAGTTCTCATCAAGAGCAAGAGATTGTGCCCTTTCATCCCTCGCCTTGATGTTACTCATGGTCTCTTGATAATGTTGTCTTGTGAAGGCCGAGCTTTGTGAAGGCCTGTTGTGCTTCACACTAAAGACAAGATAAATCTTGCTCCTCCTCAAGCTTGTACATGGATGGTGAAGGACTGGTTCACCAATCCACACTACTTCTATTTCTGTTATTGATACAGCGACTTGACAGAGACCATGTTACTCTAATACCATGTTTTGTTTTGCTGTGGGCACATGCAAGAACGACCAACTAACTCAGCGCGATGCCTTCACAATAACAATGGGATCCTTCCAATCCCGGGCTGTTTTATGTGTCTAGTAGACTTAGCGGAATTAAAGAATTTGGAGTGGAATATTGTTAAAGGTATAAAGCAAAATTACAAGATCTCTCCGAGGAACAGCGGCTAAACTGAGCTTAGCTCCATGCTATGACACATTTCCAAGCCTTGCTAGGCTGTCAACGCATCCATCCACGCAAAGGTCTTTCCCCAGCCATCATCTTCGGTGATGAAAGGCCTTCAAAAATTCACCGCCACCTCCTTGATAAGCTGGCATCTAGTTCTAGGCATATAGGGTCGACGAAGGAAACTCATGTAGATTCTAGCTGATCTTGGGAGAGTGACAAAACTATGGTAGTTTGGCCAACTGTAAACAGGCCATCCTCCCCCCACGTTGGCAAGCAGAGCCAGACTCACAAGGGTTGTAAAGGGATCTCTAGTAGTGTCCTCCTCCCAAGCTGACAAGCAAAGCCAGGCTTACAAGGATCTTGGAGAGATCTCCACAAGTCACCTCTACCCAGGCTGGAAGGTAGATCCAAGCTTACACGGGCCTTGGAGAAATCTTTAGAAGTGTCGTGCTAAAGGGTGCTCCGGTGCTAAGGCGTGGAGTATTTCATGTGGACTTGAGATATGGTGTAGCCAATGAAGATAAACCACAAAAGATAATTGAGTATGCCAGGGCCACCGCCTTTTATAATTTCGGCCCTGGCAAGTTGACTATCTTGGTGGTGGTCGGAGAAGCTTCCTCTTGTGCACAATGAAGTTTCATCGTAACAATGGTTCTTTCACCACAGCTGACCACGTGGCTTTGAAGGTGGAAGCCATCAGTATGTTCGTGATCCTCAGATTCTCTGGCTTCTTACGGATCAATGAGAGTCTTTGATTAGCTTAGTCCTAATGCACGTAGATCAATGGTTCTTTAAGATTGACGTGAACCGTTGATGTTTGAAAACTTAGCTTGAGGAAAATTCTGTATGGAAGATTTGTCTATGTGGAAGCGTCCTCTCCACCCTGGTTGCGTGCTGACTTACACCTAAGTCACAGGAAAGCTTCTTCCTTAAGGAAGCTTCATCAGGTTCCACGATGCAGCTTCTTTATAAGTTACTCTGCTAGGGGCTTCGATGCTTCTCCATTGGTTCTACCACATGATCTTATGTGGTCCGTGGATTGCCGTCAACGTAACCAGAATTCTTCACATAGATTGTCCACATGGCAAGTAGAGCGACATGCTTAGTTGTGCCATAAGATTTTTGGTGTCGGATGGTCCCTAATTGACCATTGAAACTATGAAGTATTGCACAGGCATCTCCTTGAAGAGGCATGCGCTATTGTCATGCGCATGCTTCCGTACAAATCCTCTTTCACACCTTTGGAGGGATTTTCCAGCGGAGATAATATGGGCATTTGAACAAGGAATCTCTCTGCCAGGGTGCACCTAGTAAATTCGTGGAAAAAACTGTAAGTTCTTCTTTGAGCCTCAGTTTGGAGTTTAAACTATGCCATGCAAAAGTAGCTGATCAGCGCAGTTATCGCTCACTCGAATAATGTCTACATTTTACAACTCATGATGTCTTTCTTGAAACATAATCTGCCACTACAAAATGAAAAAATATACCTTTAACATACAAACATGATTATTTTGTATGTTTTTCCTAGTGCGTTATAGTTAGGACTATGTTTTGGATGTAAATATCTTCTTTGATTAATCATGTTTGACATACTATTTCACATGTTTTTAAGCAACAAAGCTCATTCTTTGTTATCGCTCTCTGGTTTGTCCGCTTGCACCATCCATTAGTCCGTCCTTTGAAAGCTCTCTTAGAGTAGATGGTTTCTGACTTAACTGTTGACTGCTCAACAACAACCGTTCCCATAGTATGTTGGCTGATTACATAGTCCCTCCGCTCATTATTGGAATCCTATCAGGTGGTCTGTAGGCTTCCAGGTTGTCTAGTGGAGTCCCTGATTTTATGGGGGTAGTGCATGTGGCAAGTGCGCTTCAAATTTATGGGAAAGTGCATTTATGAGGTACTGATTGTATGAATTTATCACCCTATGTATTGAAGATTCTATGTTTTTCAGGTCGGCAGGTTTGATCATATCAAAAAACAAAGAAAGGACCAAAAAGATTAAGAGCAAACAATTTTGAACTCTTAACACTTTTTGAATTTTGGATCAGATCGATAATGTCTAGCGCAAGACTGATGAGTGACAACTAGACATCTAGCAATAATTGTCTCTTTACAAAATGGGATTACAATGTCCATTGAACAAGTGGTTTTCATCCTCTCGTCCTTCCAAAACTGTTTGAGGTTTAGAGAGAGAGAGAGAGAGAGAGAGAAAGAGAGAGAGAGAGAGAGAGAGAGAGATAGAGAGAGAGATCAGTTACATCGGATAATTTTGCAGATATCTACTCGATTTATCCTAGCATCATTGAATCAAAGTTGGGTGGTTCCCTTGACAACTTGGAATGTAGAAGAAGGTAAATAGTATCCTTTGCAGGTTGGAGTGGATGGGCTTGAAATTCCGGTTGTGGCCACAACATCAGTGACCATTGCTTCTCCATTGCCGTGTGGATTGGACCACATGACATCCCCCCACCAATCCAACAATGCCCCTCTCACCAAGGTCACAATATAGTCGCAGTGTGCCTCATACCTTTAGGCATCCATGCTGATGACATGTAAGAACAGCACTAGACCGAGCGTCAAGTGTGTGGAGCTGGTCCAACCTTCCTTGACGGGTCGAATGGCTCCAGCTTAGGCCGGCTCAGAGTGCCTATGGAGTTTTGATTGTGGTGGCTACTGCCATTGGTGTTGACATGGGACAATTCTGAGCTCTTGATTGAGGTATGCATTTTGCTACTCTAATATGTCCATCTTGGCCTACATGTCGGCAAGCAACTTCTGCAACGTGGCCGCTACTATTGATTTGCCTTGAGCATCAGACGCGATGGCCATTGTGAACATGCCCGATGAATGTATCTTTACCTTCTGTTTAACATCCATCTTCCAAAATGAGTCCTCCGTTTTCCGCCTTGTCACTGAAGTGTGGTGTTGGCCTTCAAGACAGACCTCTCAAAGAGATGAGATGCATGCTGATCTACATAGACAAGGATGTTCCCACGTAGATGATTGTGTCTCCAGCCAATGGTGGCTTTGATACCAAGTGTAATCCAAACGCATTGTGCTAGCCTCAACCGCATGGTGAAGGCACCAACCGACGGTAACGACGAACAAAGTGAGGGCAGTGCACAACTTTCTGGGGTTGCAAAAGCATATCATTGTCTTGGGAGAGCATGGGAACACGTGTGGCATAATTGGAGCAAACTATACTTGTTTTTCAAGTGTCAACATACAAGACCAAATGTATATGGTGACACATTCTAGGTGACACGAGGTTGCCGAGCCGTGCATGGATCTGTATGTGCTAAGGATCAGCATTAGGTAGCTCATCTTCCCAGCTTTCCAATGCATCAAGAATCATATCATTCCTTTGGATGAACGGCCAAGATATGGCTGTTTCCGTAAACCACAGTAATCTGCCATTGTCAATACCAAAAGCGGTGGTGACAACCGTCCGTAGCACCCTTTCTGTTAATTACACATCGGGGCACCATTTGAAGCGCCATTGGTCCTAAATGATTCTTGATTCATTGACTAAACAGGCCCTAAGGCACGCTTTGGCCTTGTTGGGTCTTCCGAGAGTCCAGCCTTGGCTCTCCCGGATGAATTCACGACACCTGTTTCTTCCTTTGGCCGGGAGAGACTTCCTGAGTACTTGATGGATTGACCCCTTTATAAGGTCGATCTTGCAAAAAATTTCCTTTGTAATCCAAATTAAGAATCTGATTGTACATCCAACAAGCCTACAGCCGTTTTCATTGTCATTGGAACTTTCTGCCTCACATTTGTGATAACCATGTTTTTACATGTTCTCTCCACGAGATGAAAACTACTAGGTAACAAAAACATCATCAATTATCAACAATAGGTGGCATTGGTGTGTGCTTATACTATCAATTTCAAATTCAAATGTGTAGTTTTTGGGTTCATTGTAAAAAAACATGATACAGTTAGAAACAAAAAACTCCTAATACACTCTTGCCTATGAGGTGGGGAGATTGACTGCTAGCTCTCCCCCCCAAAAAGAGACAAAGTGTATGAGGTGTGTATGTGATAGTTATGTATGAATGTACACTACAGTGACGTACACTAGTGAAAGGGGGTAGACTGTATTTTTGAGGCATTTTACAATGTACACGTGTGTTCAATAATGTATTGAAAAACACCGATAGTCATCACAATACACGCCTCCCTACACTGGCCCCATACACTTTTAGCTT